>NDXB01014078.1:11049-52166 GCA_002631895.1 Agapornis roseicollis
GGGGGGGGGGGGGAAGGGTGGTCGCGGGGCTTCGCCGCCGTCCAATCGGCGCTGCCTGCGCGTGCCGGCTCCCTCACGGCAGCTTCTTTGACTTAAGGGGCGGTGCCATTTTAGAGGGGAAAGTGAGGGGGTTCGGAGCGTAGAGGTTCTTGTTGGAGGGGACGGGCCCGCACACGTTTGAGGGGCACCCCCCCATTTTTTGGGGATGGGGGGGCTGTTGGTGAGGGTCTTGTGTCTTCTCCCCTCCGCATGCAGCTGGCTTTGGCAGGAGCAGAACAAAGCCTGAGCGGGGTGGGATGTATTGCCTCTGGAGAGCGGCAGGGTCCTGTGTGGACTCGGTGCTGTCAAACGCAACCCTTGGGTACCAAACGGGCTGTAAAATACTTCTTAACCCCCGCCCTCCCCAACCACTTTACAGGCTGTTGTGTCAAGGGGATGTTGGTTTGACTTTTTGTTCCCGGTGGGGGTATGTGTGTGTAGGTTAGTAGCTCTTCTGAAGCTTCGATTTGTTTCCTAAAATCTAACGTGGAGATACAGAGACAGTGTCAGATAATAGAGGGTTTTTTTCTATTAAAAGAAGAGCACCATAACACACTTCTACACCATTTTGTGACATGTGTGTCAGGCACGTACTATACAGTGAACTGTTTCTGGTATTGACCACTGTAGGGTTAAGGCTGTATTTGTTTTATCAGACAGACGCAGTCTCCCTGTTAACTTTTGGGTAACACCAGTGCCTCATCTAATGAAAAATAATGGCTTAAACAAAGGACCTGGAATAGTTTGCTTCTGGAAGAATCCAACAGGAATGCTTCCCAATGCCATCCCTTCTCCCTCAGAGCACCTACTGGGGCAGAAAGCCAGGCCCGGCACTCGGTGGACCCACATGGGTTAGGGCAAGGGTAGCATGGCATCCTCCCCACATGGAGGCTCCATCACTGAGGCACTCTGGGGAGTCAGACTCTGAAATGGATTTTTATTTGATGGCAGTGATGAAAAAGCAGAAAATAGATATCAGAGGTAAAGTCTCAGTGAGGATGTTGCTGAGGGCTCTGTGGAGACATCCTGCCCTGGGATCAGGGACCACCTGCTCACTGGGATTTACCTGATCTGTTAGAAAATCTCTAATTGTGTAGAATCTAAAGGCTCTACCAAGAGATTTTAACCCTCCCCTCCTACTGAAAAATGGAAATCTGTAGGTTCCCCTTGGCATCACAAGGGAGTGACACAAAGGGACCGTCTTCCTTTTTCAGCACCTTAAATTGTGTCACACTGTCACCTGTGACCAGGCCAGTCCATCCCGCTGCCCACACCCTGTTGATGGGATTTATGTCCTCCTGTCGATGCTGAGAGCATCAAGGCACCTTTTGGAGTTCACCCCAATTTCCCAATGAAGAGATTGTCTCCACAGGGTTGAGCAGAAGTTGACTGAGGATGAGTCAGGGTCCAAGGGATGCTTGTGTGGTCTGTGGCCAGCCCTGGCTAAGCTGCTCAGCCAAGAGGTGCTCTGCTGGGAGCAGTGGGGGGAGAGGGAGTGCAGCCCACTGCCTGAACTGTCTTCCAAGGGTCAAACTGTTCAACTTCAGCCCCTTTGCCAGACTCAATCCTACTTTACGGGAACAAAGGCACGAAATAGGCAACGATCAAGAAATGGGAGCAAATGATTTAAGCTTATCACACAGCCCAGAAATAAAGGACTCTGAGCTTGTGTGCGGGAGGCAGTGGGGGAAACCTTCAGAGAGGCTTTGTTTGCTGTAAGAAGATTGAACTCTGAGGTGACCCAATAGCCCTGAAAGTTTAGGGTCTGTGTTGCTGAGAGACCTTTGGATACAGCCTGTCCACACTCCGACCTCACAAGTCGTGAGCCAGCATTACTGGCTTGCCTGGCCTCACCCCTCCCAACTCTGTGTCCTGAGACCCCCTGGGAGTCTCTTGAGGGTTTGGGGGACCATGGCACCCCCAGTCCTTGTGGATAGCACCCACAACCCGGTGAGTGTGATGGTTCTGCTTTTAAACTGGGAGGAAAACTGCATGTGTCCCCCCCAGCAGGATATTGGGGTGCAGAGGGAGAAACTGGAGGCTGCTTCTCGGAGGGATGGGGAGTAGTCCCCCATTCCCAACCTGCAGTAGCAAGTTCAGCATTTGTTTTGGGATTGAAGCAAGGAGAATCCATCCCTAACCCCCCCATCCCCACCCAGCCGAGCCCCTCGTCGGGGGCTGATTGTTCCCAATGGATTTGCATGGCAGGTGCAGGCCTGCTGAGCAATTTTGCCACCCTGGGCCCCCCCAACAAGGGCTTGCCTCCCCCGCCTCGTGAAGAAAGGCCGCTGGCCCTTCCTTTCCCATGAAGAAGAGAAGAAGCTTGAGGATGGTGTGAACACGCTTCAGTTTTCTTATTCTTTTCTATAGATGTGGGGAAAAGAACAGCCGATTGTGTGAAAACCCCAGTGCCTGCAAAAGGGACATTGACTGTCCAGGCGAAGGTGCGCAAGGGAGAGCACTAATCGCTGAACCAGGAGACAAATACGATTACCAGCTCCGAGCCTTGAGTCAGAAAGTCTCATAGACTTTAAGATGTTAATCCCCAACATAATCCTTCCTTTGGCGTGTAGGAATAGTGCAGCCACAAGAGTTGTTTTGTTATTTATATTGGCGTTTAATAAAACTCAGCCAGCAGTGAATGGGCTGCCCACTCTCCAATGGTAATTAATTCCCTATTTCAGTGACCCAATTGTGCTGGGATAGAACAGTGGGACAGTCCCACTGCCCCAACCCGCCTTTGTGCAGCTACACGGCTCTCGTGCTTCAACAGCTATGGAAACTCATTCTTTTGATGTCATTCAATGAGTTTTCCTTGGGCATCTTCTAAACTTCAAGGACCCTTTTCTTTCTTGGATGCCTGAAAAGCAGGACTAGCTTGACCACCTCTGTAGTATTTAATGATTTGGTGAAAGGGCTTTTTTTTATTATTATTTTTTGGGGAAGGGGGTTGTATGAGGAAGGAGAGAAAGAAAATTTGGCAGGCTGCAAGCAAGCAGGGTCTATCTAAACTGGAGTGCACCAAACTCATTCAGCTCCTCCTTTGTATGGATCTTAAAAGCGGCTCTTCCTTACTCAAAATACTTGAGGGATTCTCTTAGTCAAGGCATTTCTAGGAGGGATTTGCTGGGAGGTAGATTCTCTTGTTTCACAGACAAATGCAAACTGGGGCTGCAGATGAGCCTGAATGAAACAAATCACATTTTAAGAAGGTGTTTCCATCCATCAAAGGGAAAAATAACCACAGGGAGAGTAAGATCCCTGGGACTGGGGTTGTTATTGTGGCTGAGGGTTCAATCTCATGGCTCTTAGGCAGAGCAGTGAAGTGGCTGCAGAAGGAGTGTTTGAAACCAACGTATGAGGAACATCTCATATCCCCACAAGGCTGCCCCAGTACAGGGCAACCTCTTCTATGTCTTTATACACACACATTTTTCCCCCACACCTCCCCCAAAAAAGGAGGAAAGAAAAAAAAAAAAACCCTTCGCAAATCACAAACAATTCAGGCTTCAACTAAGAAAACACAGAGTGAACCATATGGCTGGGGTGGCTCAAGTTGGCTGCATTTTCCCCCAGACAAAGAAGGAATTGAGAGTTGAAGGAAAGGAGAAAAAAAACCAACTTTCCGGCTGATGAAGCTGTTGTCTGGAGGCAATGATCCCAAATCTCACGGCTTTATTCCAGGCTCTGACTGAGACGTGATATGTCATATGATTAGCATCTTTCATATTTACAAGAGTGGTCCAGGCTGCTGGTCTTTAGAGAAAGGCGAGAGAAAGAAGGGGCATATGCTGACATGAATTTAGCATTTGAAAGAGAGAAAATGGAGTCGATAAATACATTTAAACGAGGATTTAATTTTACTCCTGTCGAGTTCTAATGGCTTGTTGATTGAGATTTTAGGGAGCTGGGACAGAGGTGTCAGCCGGAATTTAAAGGTGCTATTCAACCCGCCGATGCTCCTTCTTTTGCCCTTCTCCACACCAGATATCCCTGCATTCCCTGGGGCCAGGAGCGGTGCTAGTGATGAAGGACGGGGTCTATCCTGGGGTCCCTAACGGGGTCCCCGGTCTCTGCCGAGTCAATCCGTGTTCCCGGGTCTATCCACCGCCCTCACCGTCGGGCAGCGCCATCTCGCGGCGGCGGGAAGAGCCATCCGGACCCGGCCTTGTTAGGATGAAGGCTCAGGATGGGGTCTTCTCCAATTTCTAAATGTGCAAGGTGACAGAATTGTTCTAAGATACAATGTTACGTGTATGTAACTACTCTGACGAGTAATGGAACACTAACAACACGTTAGATACGTTGTAAGCATACAAGGATTTCGGTTATCAAGTAAATGAGTCACTTTATTAATTTTTAGACATAGAAAGGGGGTCAAACCAGAAGTATCAGACCACTGAGAACCAAACAAAAGTTTCCCCCATTAAATATAGATATTAGGTGTGCAATCATTCTGATCATTATTATAGTCATGCAGTTTATCTTTTCTTCATCAAACATGTGCACCTTTTATTTTTCCTTCTTACTCTGCTTCTCTTCATTCTGATTCTCCCAGTAAGACTTAAGAATGTCATTTAGCCACTGCTCACACTGGCTTATGTGCTGCAATCCATTTTCCCTTTCTAAAAGCAGGATAAACAGGATAATTACATCTTACTTTGCGGCATCCATCATCTAAATCAGCCTGTGGTGATGCAAACATCTACTGCCCCCACACCTATCACATTGCTGTAACATTTCTACTTTGAAAACTGTTCAGAGTTCAGCCATTAAAGACATGCTTCACTTGATGCCAACCAAGTAAGTAAATTATTATTTTGGTACTTCTGGTACTCTTGCTTTTCTAGCTCAAAGAAAGTTACCACAGAAGAATTTAGAAGGTGACAGGCACGTTTGCTGTGTTTTGGTTTTTTTTTTACAGCAGGATTAGCTTTCAAATGCATAAATAATTACAGTTAAAGTTCACAGCAAATTCTGTGGCAACTGGAAAAAAACCTCATTTTCAAAACCTGCTTTTTCTCCTCTGTGGTCTGATAAAACAGCCACGTGTATTCAGAAGACAGTGACCTCTAAGCAAAGCAATTGGAAATTACCTGGTAGAATTAGCTCATCACCAATAGCATTGTTTTTTTTATTATCAACTCAAAATTTATCTTCCAAAACCAATGAGTCTCTACTTACAGAAAGATGCTGCACATTTTTCTTTCCTTTATTTAATACCATCTATGCAGAAATATTGCTGTGTAGAAGAATTTGTTTATAACTTGTTTCTGCCTGGGTCTGCTATGTAAAACAAACAGGGAAAGGACTAGAAATGCAGCATTGGGTTTCAGCTCTCCCTTACTAGTGTGCTCTTTGTGTCAGTGCCTAATGGCATCAAAGGAAGAAAGTGAAGTCCCATTACCAGGTAACAAATGCCCTTCAAGTCTAAAACCAGTTTGCAGTTAAAACCGCAAACGTGCAGCTTGCAAATAGTTGCATTTTCCTGACATATATTTTATATGTAGTAAATATACTGGTTTATATAGTACGCATACTTTATACTTTCTATATTATATAGTACATGCAGAAACTGTAAAGTCTCTTGCATATAATTACAGGGGATGAGCTGCATGGTTTCAGAAATAAAGAAGCTATTACCTTTGCAGTGATGAATTACTCTTCCCCACAGTCTGTTCCTACTTAAGCAGGGCAGATTCCCAACAATCAACAGATGTCTTCTTGCTCTTGTCAGTGCAACGTTCATTCGCTTTTCTGAGTCTATGAACCCAATTTGCCTTGTTCTTACACAAGACAAAACAATGATCTCCTTCTCAGATCCTTGGAATGCATCTACAGTGGACACCTGGACAGCTTTAATTTTGGAAAGCTTGTTATGTACTCCACAGAGCATGTTCTGAATCTGTAGACAAATAAATATGGAAGGTGATGAATGAGTTTCTAATGAGTTACTTACTAATCACAGCAGCCCTTGTTATGCTGTAGCTGACTGGATGAGGAACAACTCCACCTTTACTAAGTAGATGACTGTTACCCATCCTTATCACATGTACCAGTTTGTAAAAGCCCCTGATTCATTTACCTATCCAGTGTTTCTTTCTCACTTCTAGCTGACTCTTCCTAGTTAAAGTAGAGCTTAAATGTATTCTTAACAAATATATTGAAGAACACTGTTTTATTGATGGTATGTTCCACGAACCTTACACATCTGTGACTTATAAAGACTAATCACACCGACTGCAGATCCTTCTATTCCACTGGCAATCAGAGCCTGGGTGAGCTTAACTGTGAAATGAGCTTCTGGCATGTTATAAAAGCTGTTGTCTCTTTCAATCTGGAAATGGGGAGAAGACTTCAAATTTAGCTCTCACAGGCAGCAGAATGCAAAAAAGAAAAAAAAAAGGAGGAAAACTTACAGTATTGAGATTTTATATAAGAAGAGTTTAAAAACTTACTTGCTCTACTCCATTAACATTATAAAAGCACAGTGTTGGAAGCCAATCCAGTAAAGGACTCCTGTCTTCCTCAGAAATGCCATCTATCAGATTTCCATCATAGAACATGTCATTGGCTATGGCACTGATGGCAGGGTGGCATCGGTACTGTGTCTGAAGATCTATTGCTTTATGTCCCTAAAGAATTATGATACAGGAAGTGTGACAAGGAAAAAGAATTACTGAATGTTTTGCAGTGCCAGCTCAGGCAAATAAGATGTAAGAGGAAGCAATTCCTGCAGTAAGCTGGCTTAACCTTTGTATATTCACTTCAACTAAGTCAGGATGGAAAACTGCACAAAAAGGAAGGAGAATCTGTCATTTTTCAATCCTTCTTGCTTTACATTTGTTATGCTTAGAAATTTCCAAGCACTGTAAAAATAACCTTTATGAAGTAATGTGCTAGAGTAGAATCTGCTTCATTAAAAACCAGGCTGAAACACTGATCCTCTCACAACTGAACCCTTTCAGTGGCTTCAGTGGACCTGCAGTTCACCCTCCATATCTGGTTATTGGTACATACCATTAGACAAAGCCGGTCAAAGAGAGTCTGCTCCAGTCCATTCTCATGAACACTCTCAGATCCCTGAATAGTTGGTGGCAACTGCTTAGGGTCTCCAACAATGACTAGCTTTTCACACTGAAACCTAAATAACAATGTTAAAAAATAAGAAAAATATTTCTAGAAAAGGATGCCAAACTAGTCATGATGAAAGCATGGGCTGTGTTTATATATCACAGATTGCTTTCCATCAGGCTCCCTTCTCCATTGCCCTCTTTCCACATGAAAATAACTCAAGGCACTGAAGAGCAGGTCTCAATTTAAAATCACTGTTCTTGCTTTCCAAGGTGAGACCTTGGAGTTTGTGTTCTTCAAAAGATGTGTTAAGTCTGGTGAGTCTGGCAATTATTTGAGGTTGCTGACTTGAAGTTACTTCTCTGCTGTAACGCAAAAGGAAGGCTGTACCTTGCAATAGGAAGGAGAGAAGCAGGTTCAGTCATCTGACTGCACTCATCTAGAATCACAACAGGAAACTGAAGAGAATTCAGACAAGGGAACGGGCAGGCAGCACAGGTCACTCCAACCACTTTCACCTTGGTTAGTAGTGAGGGGAAAACAGGCAGACGAGAAGTTAAGATCATTTAATAGTTAAGCTGTGTGCAGCACATAGCTATAGCTTTGGCAGGTTTTTTGCATGCTGTGTTGTACTCATGTGTCTCAAAAAATTATGTTCTAACTAGCTTCCAGTAAAAGGCACTGTGTTTACATGGAGATGGATCCAAGGACCATTTCTTATGCTTGGGGATTCAGAAATCGAGATGTTTCTACAAGAAATAGCAGTAATCCTAAGAGGTAATACTTTCACGAAAAGTTACTTCAAATATATTTGAAATCTTCTTGGCAGTTGATGTGCTAGGACAGATTTAACTCAGTGCTTATCTTTCACCTGTATGACTATATACATTTTAGTTTCAAGATGGCAGTGCAGACTAGCTGTGCTGAGAGATTTTTCTCTCCCCACCTTGTAAACTAGATTGGCAATACTAAATCAGATTGCAGTCAAGTTTGAAAGGGGGTTCTGTTTCATATCACTAAACAGAAACTGCAAGATTGACTCAGAGAAGTTATACACAGGCAAGACACTAAGCTCTACCTTTGGAATCCAACCTGTCTTAGTCCTAACATTCATTTTATCATTCAAAACTAGGAGTTTGGCAAGTGTGAGAGGTGATTCCCCGTTCCCATTTGCTGGACCTTGTGGATAAGACAGAGTGAATCCTCCCTTTCCCATCCCCTCACTTTGACGGTACCTGTTGCAGTATGGTTTTATTGGTCCCCAGTTTGTGTTGCTCAATACTCTTCCTTACATATATTTTTTCAGCTGGGGTTAAATCTTCTTTCATGAGAGCAAGCAGTTCTTTTAGCTGATCATTTTCATTGATTGAGCCAGCATGTAAACTTCAAAAAGATTTTATAACATGCATTAAAATGATTGAAAATAACAGTGCTTTCAGTGTTGGGTGAACACTTAATATAAGGAAATAATCATACTTTATACATAACAGCTCAATGCACTAAACTACCCCAAATTCAGCTGAGATAGACTACTATAATACCTGTTTTAAAACAGACCTTTATCTCACCAGCTCAGACCCTTCCACCCCTACCAGAGACAGACATGTAGTAATTGACTCCTGCAAGTACACAGCTGAATTCAGAGTGGAGTAAGACTGAGAAGTTTTTCATTTATTTTATAGCCTTGCTATGCTGCTGACACCAAGGAAGAGAAATTTAATCTTTATTTGTCTTGAACTTTATTTTGTTGTCTCAAATTGTGTTGACAGTGCTATGTAGATTGCTTAGTTTTAAGTAGTTAAAGGACAAACACCAGAACACTACACCAAAGATAACTTGGAGAAGTAGTATGGAATTCATGAGTTACCATTAATTCACTGGATATGAAATTTATGGTGACTTCCTCCTAGGTCTTAGCACTACAGCACTAGATACCTATTTCAAGTCTGTCTGTTTTGCGTTTTCTCCTTGTGTAAACTCCCAGATTTGTAACTGCCAATGTTTTGTTCTCCTCTACTAATTCCCTTCAAAAGCATCAGCTCTGTTAAGCAACAAGTGGCACTCCCAAATCAAGGTAAAATTTCTCCGCTGTATGAGGCCTGAACCCTGAGATAGGCATATTATAACACATTTTGAATGGCATTTCCATTGTTTCTGTTTCAAAATAGCAAATGTAAAAATTTTACAGCATGCATGTTATCGTGAATCTTAGATTCATGAAGATTCTTACCTGTGGGGAAGAATTGCTTTAGTGATCTTTCTAATGCTTCCCACTCTGATAAAATCCTCAAATCCAAGATCGAGTAGACTTTGATGAAAAAGAGATGATAGAGGTTACAGAAATGTAAAAAGACATTTTGAAAAACACAGAAGTGGCTCTGAAAAGGCAAACAGACACCTTAGAACACAAACCTCTGCGATTACCCAGATGAAGTAACTCAGGCAATTAATTTAAATCAAAGTAAATTACCTCATCATGATTTATATCAGAAATGGTTAAAGACTTAATGATTCTCCTCTCATAAACAGTCTTCCATTTGTACTTCTCCTTCCTTCCTTTACCCTTCTAAACCATGAGTTTTATTTCATGTTAGCTTTGTGCTGGTGTTTCACAAATCCGACTCTCTGCCTCTTCCTCTCTCTCCATCACCCTTTCCCCTACTGCTATTTCCTAAATATTTGTGAGCAGTACTTTCTGTCATGATGGATTTTACTAGTAAATTTACTGAGAGTAAAGCTCAGTATGAGTCTTTGTGCAGCTAGCCATACAGTCCTTTAGCATGTTCATGCTGTGCAAAGGAGCAAGGGTGAACTTAAAACCCATGAGTGACACTTTCTAGGGAAAGAATGCCATCTTTTTGAGGTGTTATACTGGAATTATACCACAATTATCAGCACAATTATCTTTATTACATGCATTATCGTTTTTAGAACAATCTCAGTAACCTACCACAGGAGTATCCTGTCAACAGCAGTGTTGGTAGAAGAAGCAATCAGAACTTTCCATGGAGCTGGCCTTGAACCCTGTATAGCTTCACTACTTTCAAAGAGCTGTACTAGGAACAAGATCACAACAGACAGCAGATAGCTCTTCCCAGCTCCAAAAACACCTGTTATTTCAAGAGAAAAAAGCCAAAGTTGCAAGTGAAACTCTTCAAGGAAGGACAGTTTTAATCAGTTGTCATAACTTCAGTTTATATGAAATACCCTGATTCCTGGAAAGACATTGCACATGCCAGGTTGGATAGAGCCTTAGGTGACATGGTTTAGTGTGGGGTGTCCTTGCCGATGGCAGGGGGGTTGGAACTAGATAATCTTAAGGTCCTTTCCAACCCTAACTATTCTATGATTCTATGCTTGCTTCAGCAGCTCTGGGTGTCCAGGGGCAATCAGTTGCCTTACGCTTCCCATTTAAAGCATGCAGTAAGTTTGTAAAAAACTACAAAAGAGGGGAAGCTATGGTATTTTTTCTACATTTCCTGGTTGAATACATGCATTACTTGGTAAGGAGTCTCATCATTGCACTGAAACAATACAAGTATCTGCATGCACATCCCATATACCAGGTACAATATAAGGAGTTTGCAAGATGAGTATTCTGAAATGATTAATAATTCAAACTAGAGTAATGTGCCTGACAGCCTAATAAAAGCTCAGGCAATTTAAGTGCAGTGGTACCTGCACTAAGAGTGTCACTATTGTCAATATATTTACTTTGAAATGATCTGAAAACTTGCATTTGTAGTAACTGCTTTTCAATACTGATTTTAAACAAATAATCTTTGAACTAAGGTGTTCCAAGCCTTGCCTTTTTGTATGTTTTGAAAATGGATAAAATAAAGATTTAAGGAAGTATAAAACAACAAGGAACATTGTATAATAGAAAAAAATTATATTACAGTTTAGCAAAGGTGATACATGACAAAAAAGTGGGTTAATATGAAAAAAAAATAAGCTGAAGACACTAAATAACCTTTTCTTTTTTTTTTTAATAGATTCTGTTCTAGGACAGAACTCTACTTATGTGAAATTCTTCAAAAGGCAGAATGAAAATTCAAGGATTGGAAGCTACGTGCTGGTGAATGGATGTTATAATGTCAACATCATTATCAGAGCAACCTCATCCAGGAAAAGAATTTTCAGGAAATGCATGAAGTAGGTGAGAAAAGCAGCATTAAAAAAGAGTTTAAAAGGATATTCTATACACAGGGACAGCTCAATCAAGCTCATCTTTTGCACTACATTTAAAGTAAGTGAACATTGCCTAGATATAAAAATCTCCCTTTAAGTCTGCCTGGAATTGTACATATATGATTAAGGAAGCAAGACTACTGTTTCATCACAATGAAATACCCTAAATTCTCTAAACCACTGGTGGTATATATAAATTAGCATTTCTGCAAAGATGCAATAGCAACAAATTTCACAATTATTTGCTGTGTACCACGTATGATTGTGATAGGGAAGATCTGACGTTCTTGCACTGGTTTGGTGTTTTCACAGGAGGTCATCATCTGAGCTATGTGAAGCAGTGATGTAGCTTGATCTGGGTTCAATGAGAATGTTTGGATAATCTTTTTAGCTAATCCCATTGCCACTTCAGTGTTGACTGGTCCATCTGTTGTGTGTTTCAGGCTGAAGGCAGGTGGAGTAAACTTTCTTTTCTCGACTCTATTAGCAGCATTTTCAAAATCAGAATTCCTAAGGAAAATACAGTGGTCAAAAGTTGTGCTATAGTACTGCATTTATATAATTGGTTCTGATATTCTTGTGTTCCTATGTTCTGATATTTATGGTTCTGATATTCTTATTCTCCTGGCATTGAAATGCTGAGGCTTGTGATTAACAGCTACTGCCCCTTATTACTTCCCTGGGCAAAAGCTGGATCACATGAAACAGGCTTTTGGGTTTTACCATTCTTGCTCTGTGTTAACACTTTCCATCTGCCTTGCTTCAAAGGCACAAGCCTGACAGAATTAAGAGCGGTAGAAGAACATAGTTGGGGGTAGCAGGGATTCATGTAATTACTTGTTTTATACAGTGAATCACAAGCAGTTTTGGAAATATCCCTATATTGCTCTGATTCTCCAAGAAAATATTTCATATTTAGGTTTTGTATCAAGGAATGCTAAACAATGGGAAGGAAAAACAGTTCCACTGAACCCTCGCGAAGCATATTCATTACCTTGGTACAGATCAGTTAGTGACTAATGTTATAATAATGACTAATATTTATGTCTAGGTTGTAAAACAGGGGCTGCAGGTAAATTTTAAGAAAAAAAAAGAGCCCTACAAAATTATAATTTTGAGTTAAGCAACCAATACATTTTCTTTTCCATATAAATGAAAATGGCATTGTCAACCGTTCTTGCACTGTTTTTCTGTTCTCAGTTTTCCTCCTTCACTTTTTAATAGGGCAGACTCAATGGTGATTTTGTTGGTGTTTGTTCTGTACCTGTTTTCACACTGTATGCTTACCGTATCACTCAAAGATTAACTTACATTTTTAGTAGATATGGCATTAGTGGTAATGTAGATGGATTGAAGTGCTCCTCCATATTTCTTAAAGATGCAAGCTCACCACTAGCATTACAAACCAGCAAGGCATGAACAAACACTGAAAAGGCCACAGAAAGATAAGATTAGGAAAAAGTGAAATTAGGCGCGTTTTGAATCAGCTAGATAAGTGAATTACAAAATGCCAAAAGAGGAATTAGGTTCCTGTAATACAAATCAAGTTACTTGAAAACACAATGGTGAAAATAACTAAAGACAGATTTGGTTTTCCTGAATTTTGAAACCCCCATTCTTTAGCCATTCTACATTGTAGCAACAAAGGCACAGAAAGAAAGGATGAAAGAGCCGAATCACAGGTTTAATACATGACTTTTTATATAAATTCTCCATAGTGGGGTTTCAGTTGGTTTGTTCTTCAAGGGCAGTGACAACATGCTCCTGTTACCTGCATTCCTGACAGTCAATTTGCATTCTATATTATATTATTTACTGCATTATTTATATTATCTCCATTTCTTCATCCCCCTTTAGAATTTCTTACCAGCCATTTTGCAGGTTTAATTCCACAAAGTATTGTGTTCAAATTACATACTCAAATATACATGGAAAGAAAATACTGTGAATAAATTCATAGATTAGATTTGAGATGTTAGAATCTCATCCTTCACCACTGGCCAGATTATTCCCTCAGTAGCTGTTTGTTACAATTCTGAATTATTTGGTGTAGAACTCACTATTTGATCTCCAGTTCGAAGGACAGTAGCCTTTCAGTGGTAGCAATTCTATTTCATTGGTGGAGGATGGTCCAAAGAAAGTACTAGTTGCAATGAAAGTATCAAGGGGATCAAAGTTGAGAGTCTTGGAAACAACCCAAATATCATCTGTCAAGAAAAATGCAGAGTTCTCATGAGCTTCTACTGCTGTCTTATAAAGAAAACGTAGCTAGACAAAGCAGCTCAGTATTCACTACACTGCAAATTAAACCCTTGCTAACACCAAAGGAGGGGGCGTTAGAAAGTCCTAAGTAAGTGTTCTTTCAGTTCTGAAAGAGTGAATAGATAATTTGCAGTTCCTCTAGTAGTTACTGTATGAAATTAATGATGACTGTGAAGTTCTCTCCTGATGCACTCAGCAGTGTTTGACTTCTGACAGGTCTGAAGTATTTTCAGTCTAGGAAGTATTTGGAATAAATTACTGAATGTCCTCCAACTTTGTGAGATTTTAATAATTGAGAAGAAATATGCAACAACTGCTGAAATACCAGTTTTCACATTAAGTTTTTCCTTAAATATCATCTATTTGAATATTGGCTTTCCTGAAACTTAATGATTTAGATTTAATACACTTCAAAGCCAAGGACATGGAATTTATATTTTTCTGAGGCAGTTGAACAAAAATGATGAATTAATGAGATAGTTCATTGCTCTTCTACAATGAGAATTGAATTACCGTGTTTGTCAGGAATTTAAAAACAGGATTTGTTTTTTCTCTTTAGGTGACAAATTAAAACTTTAAAAATCACAATATGACAGGGACAATTCTTCTGATGCTTAAGATCTGCTCACCTTTGCTGTAGAGAGAATAATGCTCCTTTCTGCTTAGTTTGAGGTATAATTTGGTTTTGGAATCACCATCAAATCTGGCTGGTGTATTCATCAATTTCTTGAACTTCCTACATGACTGTGTTTGAATTTCAAAGCCTTTCCTGTTAAATTGTAATTTTAGAGTATGTTCACAAGCAGCACATTTTGGATTTACCACCAAAAATAAGCTCCACAGATTGGACCAAATTATACAGCACAGACCTTGGTAGTTGTCTATCATCTTACATTACCATTTGTCTTGACTGCGAAATAATTCTGTTTTATACAGCCAGAATTAAGTTGTTTCCCTTATGGTTAAGCAGCACAGAATAGCCTTCAATACAACTTCTAACATTAAAATTAGAATCACTAAGAGAATAAACCAAATTCTCTTATAAAAGGTGAAACAAACAGTAATTCAAATGCAGCAGTCATTGGGGATTTCATTAAAGTATATTTTGTTTTATACAAAACTGACCAATTGTCCCTGCCCATGGCAGGGGGGCACAGCTACAGGTTGGGCAAAGAGGAGATTCAGAGCAGCCCTGCAGAGAAGGACTTGGGGGTGGTGATTGATGAGAAAATGAACATGAGTTGACTGCAGTGTGCGCTTGCAGCCCAGAAAGCCAACCATATCCTGGGCTGGTCCAAGGAGGTGATCCTGCCCCTCTACTCTGCTCTCGTGAGACCTCACCTGGAGTATTGTGTGCAGTTCCGGTGTCCTCAACATAAANGTCCAAGGAGGTAATCCTGCCCCTCTACTCTGCTCTCGTGAGACCTCACCTGGAGTATTGTGTGCAGTTCCGGTGTCCTCAACATAAAAAGGACATGGAGCTGTTGGAACAAGTCCAGAGGAGGCCACGAGGATGATCAGGGGACTGGACCACCTGCCATATGAAGACAGGCTGGGAGAGTTGGGGCTGTTCAGCCTGGGGAAGAGAAGGCTGCATGGAGACCTCAGAGCAGCCTTCCAGTATCTGAAGGGGGCCTATAGGGATGCTGCGGAGGGACTCTTCATTAGGGACTGTAGTGACAGGTCAAGGGGTAACGGGTTCAAACTTAAACAGGAGAGGTTTAGATTGGATCTAAGGAAGAAATTCTTTGCTGTGAGGGTGGTGAGATGCTGGAATGGGTTGCTCAGGGAGGTTGTGAGTGCTCCATCCCTGGCAGTGTTCAAGGCCAGGTTGGATGAAGCATTGGGTGACATGGTTTAGTGTGAGGTGTCCCTGCTTATGGCAGGGGGGCTGGAACTTGATGACCTTAAGGTCCTTTCCAACCCTAACTATTCTATGATTCTGTGATTAAACACTTGATCAGTTGCTGGGAACTTTTGATTCTTGCTGAAAAGAGTGCTGATCTGAATGCTGAGTTCCCTCACTAATTTGGCTTTGACATTTTACACAGAACTGTAAGCCTCTTTTAGCATAGTTAGTAAAAGTAGCTATAAATGCTAGTGAATATACTGTAATGTTTATAAATCCTGCAATTCACATAAGCATATGTGAATCATAGAATCATAAAATCAGCTGGATTGGAAAAGACCTTTAGGATCAAGTCCAACTGTTACACCAGGACTGCAAAGGCCATGTCACTGAGGACCTCATCTATGCAGTGAAGAGTGCATAGCATTTCAGAATACCTCACCAAAAGCTGGCATTCCTCATAGAGAGAAATCTTTTGACTTCGGAGGTATGTCCCAATACTTTTTATATCATGAAGCACTACGCTAGGTCTGGATCTTGTCTGTGTGGGGTTCACGTCTTCTATCCACTTGAAAAATGAACACTGCTCAGCTTTGGGGGCATCACAGTTATAGAATAAACGACCCTTGGAAGAGAGAAGAAAGGAAGAAAAAAAAAAACCATTAGCACATCAAAACAAGGGTGAAAAAAAGTAAAACAATAGACCAGTACTTGCTGCTATAGAAATAATCAGATAAAGAGCTGTGGTTTTGCTGTCTTTGGCTGAAAACCACAAGTGTCTTCTCAGTACTCTTGTCTTCTGAAGCCAGTATGTATAATTACACCTTACTGAAATCCCATGTAACCAAGAAAATTAAAAATTCAGGTCTTTCTACATAGGTAAAACTGTTTCTGTATGGAGAAAACTATTACATCAACAGTTCTGGACACTAGTGGATAGTACAGCTGATCTTAAAAATGATCACTGTAACACACCACTTTAACCTGAGGTTGTAAATCATACACAATTGGCCTGTAATTGTTCACACAATAAGATCTATTCACCAAACTAACACCCTAAACTGTAAACAAGAAATGAGCAGCACCTTGTTTTGACCTTTTTTAGCCATAACAAGCTTAGCAGGATGCATGTGATGGCACAGTGGAACATAGCTTTCCTTGCTCTCAGCTTGCTCATCTTTCAATGAAGTGTAGAATGATACATCCACTTTTGAAAGGGCATTGTGGAATCTTTGGGACAACTCAAATAGCATTATGTTCAATTGCTCTAGACATAGAATGGAGAAGAAAACATTAGTATAGCCTTAAAATGGTTACACAAGTACACAGCATTCAAACAAATGCGTTTTCATTTGACACTTCCAAATCTATATCAAAATATTTAATCTCATCCTAAAAGAAACCAAATATATTTCAGTATATATCCAACCCCAAGAGTTGTTCCAGTAGGTGATATTGATGATTTTTCTCCCTGTCATCCTGCTTTGTGAAGCAGCAGAAATACACTGTTTAAAACCAGCAGCATTTTCCATAGCATGGTGTTACACCTACCTGTCAGAGCAGCTTTAAATATCTGTTTGTACTGAACATGAGACTGAAACATGGCTGGTATGAAAGTCTTCCTTTTAGGAAGTTTTGCATGTTTTACTTTATCCACATGAGGAAAAGACAATTCACAAATTGATATATCCTAAAAACCAGAAAAATAAACCATTACAACTTGCAAAACCCTGAATGAGACAAACATTGATAAATGGCAACTTTGCAGATGTGTCTATCCACACCTATCCATATTTCCATACCTACCCATATTTCCATACCTATCCATATTTCTTCTCCTTTTCCTTTTTTGCTTTTATGTATTGTACAGTAACAAGTACAACTAAACAGAAGACATTCAGAAACACCCCTGGAAGTTTCACTATGAAAACTGTGAAAGCTTTTTAAGACCTGTAATTTCATATATGTATAAACTCCACACAACATGTATACCAGTGTGTGTATGAAATATAGTAGTAATTTCCACATGTCTACTTCACATTCATGATTTTAAAGAACTAGGAAACACAGCATACTGAGTTTGTGCTGAAAAAAAAAAGGAGGAAAAAAAAATCCAACAATTTCATTAACTCTCAAACACAGTGATCTGGCAACTTCTAAATCGTGGTTTGGGGTTGGTTAAAAATCAGAGACTATGCTTTGAAGCAAGATATGGGTGCTCATTAAAACAATGTGGATTTTGCAATTAAGAAGAAACATTTCTTGAAAACATGTTCTTACTAATTACAGATGACAGAATAGCCCAACAGCTTTTATTTCATCTTGCTGCCATCAACATTCAGATGAAGAATCTAAACCTGGCAGCACATGTGCTAAGGAATTACCTTTCCAAAAGATTAGTCATGGCACCTAAAAAAATACATCAGAAGCTGCAGTTCTGCAGCTGAGGCTTTTGTGTTATTACATATGTAAAATCTTTTCATTTGATCATACTGATGATATCTTTCAGGAAATCAGATCAATTCAGTTTCTCTGTCCAGAAAAATGTTTTTCTGTCACTTTTAACTCTATCTGCTTGAACAGTTACACACCTGGCTGGCTCCTGTTGCAGTGTGGCAGCTCAGATGACTTAACACCTTTTGTGTTGCTTCAGCTAAAGGTGTCTGACTGAAGTGTGCAGAAAGTAACTTCCTCTCTGAAATCAAATCTTGGTGGCTGGTATTTGCAGAGCATTTACCAAGGGTGCTCTTTGCTGTCAGTAGAGCTGCAAAGTGGGGAGCGCTTTCATTCTCAGTGCTGCACTCTCCTGTGTCACCCAGCAGCATTCCAAGGAGGTTCTCAGCACATATGTCATCAGTCACTTCCCTACCATCGCTGTTTAGAGTTATCAAGTCACACTGAGCACTGTTTTGATATTTTAGCCACTTGCTTTTTCTGTATTGTGAAGTGATGTTAGGGAACACCGGTTGAACAGATTCCCTTTGTCCCTTTTCCTTATACTCTCCAAACACAGAGGTTTCATAATTTCTGTCCTCAGGGCCAAAAGCAGTGATAGGAAATACCTCTGACTTGTTGCATAAATTGACTACTGAAGAGCCAAAAGGTTGCTGGGCCTCCTCACTGTCAGTTGAATAAACCGTCTCAGGAATCTTCTCAGTGGCAGGAAGAGTAACAAATGGAGCTCGCCTTTTAACTGGGGTTTTAACTCTTGAGAGGTTGCATTCCTCTGGATGGCTGGATTTCTCCTGTGCTGTAGGGCAGATATATCTTACAAGCAACTTGTAGCACTTATGGATGGGACAGTAACTTCAGATGTGCAAAAATAAGATATGGAAAGAATTCTAAGTTCTTCCTGTGCAGTACTACATTTCCATACAATGTGATTTCCACTGATTCTTTTAATATGTAAACCCCAACATTCAGAACACATTTCTGTAGGCACTCTGCTTGTATAAAGGAAAACATCTGGTAGAAATTGTTTAAACATTACTGTGGTTTGGAGGTCATTAATCTGATAATCTTGGTAGTAAGTGGCAGCTGCCAACTGGAAAACAGCCACCTTAACATTTGCTCCTTTTTCCAAACAGATACCCACAACTGTGTACATTAATGTTACCCAGTGTAGATAAAGAGGCTTCTATCTACTTCCACAAGCATCTAACTAAATTCACTATCAGTAAGAAATGGCAGTCATTGATAGGTGCCAACTGGAAGTGGATCAGAGGACAGCTGAATGTGGAAGAAAGTTTAAATCAGAGCAATATATGAAAACAGTAATAGGAATTAGAATCTTAGCTTAGAGCCTTATTTCCTCAAAAACTAGAAGCTCATTTTTCTTTATAAAATTAAATCACTCTACTAAAGTCTCTTTCATAGAATCATGGAATGGTTTGGGTTGGAAGGAACCTTAAAGTTCATCCAGTTCCAACCCCCTGCCATGGGCAGGGACATCTTCCACTAGTCCAGGTTGCTCCAAGCCCTGTCCAACCTGGCCTTGATAATTATGTTCAGAATATAACTGTGGGAGGAGGCATGAAATTCAAAGCTAATTCAGCTGATTTGGAAAATGCTGTTTAAAATTGTGCTGAAAAATGTAACACACATCATAGAATCATAGAGTCATAGAATAGTTAGGGTTGGAAGGGACCTTAAGATCATCTAGTTCCAACTCCTGTGCCATAAGCAGGGACACCTCACACTAAACCATCCCTATGAAAGACATGTGATGAACACAGATCTAAATTCTGTAGTTGCCCAGACATATCTCAGTCGTATTTCAGCACCCAGGGTAACTGTCTATTATAGTGCAACTCACTGTGCTTCAAAACTCCTCAGAGATTTTCCAGCAAAAATACTGCAAAGTGCAATTATAAACCATGATTTCTTACTGAAAATAAAATCTGACAGTTCCAGTCCACTTGGCAAGATTCTGTGTCTCAGAGGTTCCTGGGTGCCTCCAATGGATTCCTCACTTCCTGAAGCTGGAGAAACTGTGGGGTCCGGATCAAGTGAGGAAGTCATTTGTACTGATGAAATCATCTACAGATGAAGAATTAACATGTAAAGTGAATGACTGGAATAAATCAGTCTAGCCTTGTTGTCACTATTCCCTTTCTCACTGTCTCTTTCTCATAGAAAATTGAAATTATTCTGAGAGTTGATGTAAAACAGTTTTCAAGAATTAGAAACTGCTACCATGAACATGTAGGAAATAAAGCCCAAAAGATCTAGAAGAGACAGTCAATTCACACCTTACTGGATTTCCATGAAGTCCACTGTGTTTGTCTCAAGTCAGAAAGTGATGGTGAGCTTGACACTGTCCATGGTGGAAGTTCAGAACACATATTCAATGCCAATGCTAGGGAAAACACACCAAGGCAAGAAGTCATGCAGATGAATTGTTTAATTACTGCCATTCTACTTCTACTTTCACTTACAGAATTGATCTGGTTTTGACTCTTCAGTAATGTTAAGCTTCTTCTGAAAATTATCTTCCCCAGTAAAGCTGGTATTCCCATGGAGACTTCCTGAACCTGGAGACTTTACCAAAAAGTATAAGCAAAAACTTGTTAGAAATTAAACTGTTTATCTTCTTTATATAAATATTATATTTCTATTTCTAAGCTTATTTCTAAATCTTACTTCTAGACAGAATTTTTCAGTATCTCCAGCCCATTCTGGAAATAAAAAATGAAATATAATTTCTCTTAAATTATTTCAAATATTGAAATATATACTGCATTGGAAAAACATACTTTGTTTAACGTTGTATGCAACATTTCTTTGCCTCCAGGAGGAACAGAATCATTATGCAGGAAAAAAAGTTTTAACCCTTGCTTTGGAACTTTCTTAACAATTCAATACCAAATTTCAAATCTAGCTGGGGTGAATATTTTACTACCAGGAGGAAACAATAATTATAAAAGCCCTCTGCCACTTTTCTGTAGTAGAAACGTCTTTGTTTAATGTCACACATTATGACTTATCTGTGTTTTTCAAAGTGAAACTCATCAGAGAAAAAAAAAACAAAACCAAAAACCAAACCACATTATGTTGTACAAATGCATAGTCCTATGACAAAGGTAAGTAAAATAAGAGTACAAATAATTGTCTAACTGCAAGGTTTTAACCACAAAGCACTATGTTCACCTCTTGGTGATCTTGATGTAACTGTAGTACTGTAAAGTTGAACTGTCTTTTATCCTACATTTACAGGAGACCTTCTTGCCCTAAGGTTAAGAAGAATAACTTCGGAAAAAAAATGTTTTACCTGTCTGAAGTCAGAAAGGGCATCATTGCTTGAAAACAGGGGTGACAGAAATCTCCCAGCTGCAAATTCCGTATTACTTGGGGAGTGCTGCCCTCCCAGGTGTGAGCAGAGAGCTCTTGATGTTATCTCACTAGCTGCTGATCCCCTTACTTGGTACCCTTGAAACACAACAGCCTATGTGGTATATTGGAGTTATCATTAAATGAAAATAAGTTTTGGATCTACAGTCAGTAAAGGTACTTGTCAGACATATCACAAAAATAATATGTTGGAAAATAAGGAAGAGAAAAAAAAATCCATGTATTTCTTTTCCCTTTGCACTCAGAATCACAGAATCCTAAGGGTTGGAAGGGACCTCGAAAGATCATCTAGTCCAACCCCCCTGCAAGAGCAGGGTAACCTAAATTACATCACACAGGAACTTGTCCAGGCAGGCCTTGAATATCTCCAATGTAGGAGACTCCACAACCCCCCTGGGCAACCTGTTCCAGTGCTCCGTCACTCTCACAGTAAAGAAGTTTCTCCTGATGTTCACATGGAACCTCCTATGCTCCAGTTTACTCCCATTGCCCCTTGTCCTATCACTGAAAAGAACCTAGCTCCATCATGCTGACACTCACCCTTTACATATTTGTAAACATTGATGAGGTCATCCCTCAGTCTCTTCTTCAAGCTAAAGAGACCCAGCTCCCTCAGCCTCTCCTCATAAGGGAGATGTTCCACTCCCTGAATCATCTTTGTGGCTCTGCACTGGACTCTTTCAAGCAATTCCCTGTCCTTCTTGAACTGAGGGGCCCAGAACTGGACACAATATTCCAGATGCGGCCTCATCAAGGCAGAATAGAGGGGGAGGAGAACCTCTCTTGACCTACAACCACACCCTGCAACTAAGCAGCAATAAAGTTTTTGAACAAATCTCTGTCAACAGAAACCTGACATTCTTATCTAGTGTGTTTAAGTCTTCTTTTTGTATTGTAAAATTCAAGTTTAAGACTCTCAATGGAAAACTTCCCACAGACAGATGTACTAAAATACAATGAAAAGCCCATTACAAGACTAAATACATTTTTATAAGGACAAATTGTGATACATAACAAATAGTAAACCACTGAATTGAAATTTAAGAGGCACTACTCATGATACTTCAGTTCCACTCAAATTGTACCTTTGGCTGGCAGTCAGGTGTCTCAGTGTCTCTTTGGTAGAAAGATGTTGGTAGAATAGATGCTTTTTTCTGTAATAAATTGAGCACATGGTTGGGCTGCACAAAAAAGTATCAAAAGCTCATAAGTAACAATTTAATAATCATTTAAAGTGAAAAGTTAAGAAATTTCTTACATTTATAAAAGAGAGCATTTTAAATTACAGCCTTTTAATGTGGAAGCCAAAAGAATCCATAATAGGATAAGATATGTATGTTTCTTTTTCAAATGGGACAGGAAAATACAGTCATTTAGTCTAAAATCTTTCTTTCAGTTTGGATGGATTTAAAGAAAAAGAGTAGTTAAAGCATTAGATAAAAATCAGTATGAAGCATGAAGCAAAAACAGATATACAAACATATTTCAATCCAAGAGCTAAAATTCTAGGAAGGTCATGCATCCAAAAAGATAACGAAAGAAAAGAAAAAATAGCTGGTAAAAGAAAATGGGTTAGGGAAGAAGTACCAGACAACTAACGTGACATTAAACATAAGTAAATGTTACAATTTGCATTGTTTCTTGTCATACATTAGGCCTCCTGAACATTTATTGGCAATAGGGTCCGCAGGAGGAGATCTGGTGTCCACTGTCAGCTTCTTACTTGATGTTTCCAAGCAATTTCTAGCTCAACTTCTACAGTTTCACAAACCAAGAATTTTATTTTCTAGAAGTGGAAAGTGAATATATCTTGTACAGATAGATATGCATAGTCAAAAATTGGTTACCATAAGGCCAGAAGAATCAAAGTGTGAAGATGCCTTTATATTTTCCAAGTAAGGCATTTCTGTAAACTGTTTAATAGCTACAAGAGATGGAAAAGCATTGTAAGTTACAATTATGGTATTCTTTTTACATGAGAACATCTGCATTTTACTGGGCTCGCAAACCTTACCCAAGCAAATAATTGCACAGATAGGATTTAACCAAACTAAAGACACAGCTTTGAAGGCCACATATTGCATGAGGAAATCTTTATAACACATCACTCTGAAAATATGATTTCTGAATATGGACTGTCCAGCAGGAAAGATAATAGTACAGAAGTCAGTTACAGTCACACAGAATTCACTTTAAAATAAAAGCGGACCTTCATCTTTCACAAGGGGTTCAAATATCTCTTTAGACGTCTCCGCTTCATATAACATGCTATTACTTTCCTCCATCTTTTCTAAGCTTTCTAATGCTGTGCTATGTTGAGTCAAAGTTCCTAGAAGAGTGATGTTGTTCACCAAATGAAGAACTGATGAATTGTCAGCCATTGCTGGGCATTTCCTGCAATCTATTCCTAACTGTTCACCTTTGCAAGTTTTGTGAAAGGCATTTATGCTCTCTACATTTTCAGACTCAGTTTCAGATTTTGCTGTTTCCTCTGGAGATGAATGGCTTTTTTCTAAGGGACAGGTAGAATTTCTGGAAATGAGACTATCTTCCTTGTGTGGAATGACAAATACCTTCTGAGGATTTTCTGCAATGTATTGGAATGAGGCACAGCTAGGATCTGGTTTTTGTGGCAAAGCCAGCAAAGGACTGTCTGCTTTAATGGCATCATTCTCAGTACCACAGAAGTGTTCTAGATCAACGTCTGGGCATTTCACACATCCAAACTGTATAACATCTTTTTTGGTATTTTTGTCCATTGCAGAAATTATTCTGCTGGCAGAAATACATGAAATACTTTCAGCTTTTTCAAACATACTGGTTTTAGGCTGACATTCATTAACATTTGTATCACTAAGTGAAAAATCAGGCTGCTTGCTTTTCATCCATGATGTGCCATTAATGGTATAGACTGCACAGCCATCAGGATCCTTCTTGTCAGTTCTGGCTTCAATACTTAATTCCCTTTCATTAATCTCTTTTATGTCATGTCCATCACCCAAAAGTTCCACTGCAATTCTGGTTTGGTTTTCAGAGTCATCTGCAATTCTACCTGTGTCTATGACATCATTGTCACAAAGCTGAAATGTTATACCCCCAGTGTAGTGATTTCCATCATTCTGTCTGTTAAATGCTGAACATTTGAGTTCTTCGTTTTTACTGTGTGTCACTACTTCAGAGCAAGAATGAAGTCTCAGTGCAGTATTTTGTGTTACATCTCCTTCCCTTAAGCAGTGAGGACGTTGTGAAAGGTTGTCTCCTTCAGTGAGCTTATTCTGAGCTCTTTCACACAGGTCTTCATTGTCTGTGTCATTAAAATCAAAAGCCTCCAGTAGATTAAAGTTAACTTCCATCACCTGTTCATCTGGACAGCCTTTGCTGTGCATACTTAATTCCTCCTTTACAGTTCCAATTCCAGTCAATATTAGGTCTGCAGAGAGCTCCAAACTTCTTTCTGAAGCTTGTTTTGGCTGAAATATGCTTTGCAACTTCATAGATGAATTCTCCTCAAGACTGTTACTTCCTAAATGCTCCTTGTATCTGGAGAGATTTTTTTCCAAGGTGATTGGACTTCCTGAACACAAAATGTCACCTGAGAATGAGATAAACTGACTGTCACTCACTCTACTTATGGTGGATTCAGGTAGGAAAAAACTATTGGTACTGCAGGAGTCTTGTAAATCTTGACTTAAATTATTTGTCTTTTTGTCAAGTGTCTGTCCTGTGACATCTTTATCACAAGGTTGTCCAGCTAAATTTAGAAGCGTGTCAGCATTACATTCCTTGTTATCATATGCAGTTCCCTTCGTACAAGGCAGATGCTGAATATTTTCCATTAGTCTTTTGGCAGGCTTGCCTGAAAAAGTAGATAGGATTGTGTTTTTTCTTTTGTATAACCTATCTGTGTTTTCCAATGCCTGAAACCTAGAAAGACATTCTGTATCTTGAGATGTTGTTTGCTGTTTGCATCCTTGGCCTGGTTTAGACTTTAAAAGAGCCAGAATCTGTGCTGTGCTCCTGATGCTGTGTGACACTGCCTCATGAGCATCTCTCCGACGACTAGATTTGGTGTGCCCAGCAATTAGAGGAGATTCAGGCCTCACAATGGATCGATCAGGGTTTTGCTTCTTTGTCTCCTCACATCTGTCAAGAAATGGAGCTGAAAGCAGTGAGGGGAGAGACATGTATTTGCTGTTATTCTCTGTACATTTATCTTCATGAAAGTCTGCAGACCAACTTGTTTCTGCATCCTTCTGGCAAATTGTAGAAAATAACGGAAAGGTACCATAAACCTTTGATGGAAAAGCCCCCTCAGTCTGCTTGGATAAAGGCAACATTGTTGTTTTTTCTCCCTCTTCCATCACTGATGTTATCTTTTCAACTTGACGTGGTCCTCGGAAGCTCTAGGGGAGAAATGTTAAATTAATTCTGCTCAGAAATCAACTTCACATTCTGTAATCAACTGTTGAAAGTAGGGCATGCTCCATAAAATGTATTCTGCTCAAGTAACACATGACAATTCCACATGTGTATAGAAGTAATCTCACGCCCTTATGATATTCACTGTAGCCTTAGCAACAGCAATCCTGCTAAACCAGATTAAGTAAACTCTGGGAAAAATAGCTACCTGTAACACATTCTGGCTTACAACTCAAAAAACAAGCAGGAAGACATCATTTATGTATTTACTGTTCATTAAAAAATGTGCCCTTTGTGTTTTAAAATGCACATTCACATCAGACATGGCTTTTGAAACCAAGACGTACCATAAACATCTTTTTCAAGCCAACAGACAGATGCCTTGGAGGTGGGACACCAGGTTTTACACCATTCCTATCCACTGTTTGAGTTTCTGCTTCCTTTGGCTGGTCTTCAAAAGATTTTTCATTCACTTTTACTGCTTCAACTGTGATCAAATAGTGTTCGCTTTCTAAACTGTCTCCAGCATTCACCTAGGAGAGAGAAACAGCAGTATATATGAGTGCTATGTAACAAACAGTTACAGTCTTATAAGTAGTTATAGACTTCTAAATACTTTCATGTAAATATTTCAGAAATTTACACCTAGTATAGCACAGCTACCTGATAAATACGTAGTTTTTTATATATATCACTTAGCTTCAAGTTATGCTTATTTAATGTATCAGTATAATACGCTGCTTTTACTCAAAAGGAATAAAATTCCATAAAACCTCTACACTGGTTCTGGAAAAACAGTATGACTTATCAATAATTAGAAGCTGGTTTTGCTTTGCATTACTTGCATTGTGTCAGACTTTCATATCCTCTATAAGAAAAAGTACTACCTCAGTTAACAAGTAAGAATTTGAAATGCTTCCTGAAACACAGATCACAGTCAAGCATAAAAATCATTAAAAAAAAAACACCCGCAAAAAATATACCTGTGATTTTATGAAAATGCTCTCCAAACATTGTCCTTTATCATCAAACAAGACAGCCTGCAATGGAAAAATAGAATTTTAAATAACTAATTTTGTTTCACAGATCAACTGGATTGCCACTGGCAGTCCAGCAGTAGCAGATGGTATTAAACCCAGGGGTATCAAATCTGAATTGCTCACCTTATTACTGCCGTTTCTTATCTTCAGAATTCCATCTTGCCACGTTTTTGATTTTTTCATTTTTTGATGAGTGTATAATACCTGTTTGAAACACGGAAAATGTTGACATAATGATAAGTAAAAAAAAGTATTTAGATAATACAACAGCAACAGGGTCTTCTGAATTTATTTTTACCTAAATCATATACGGTGTTAAAAATAACTTACTGCAAATTCTTGAGAAGGCATGGCTTTGGCAAAATAGTTATCCAGCAGCTTATTTCACAAATATTTACATCTTCATGTGGCCTAAGAGACGAGGAAATGTTCAGAATCTGCCAGAGTTGTAAAGAAAATGCGTTAACAGAAAAACAGGTGTCATTTCATTTTTTTTTTTTCCTTCAAAGGAAGAGCTATATGCAAGACAAAATCAAAACATCGGGTATAATGTAGGTATTTTAAGGAGAAACCTTGAATATAATCTAACAGAATGACTACTGGTAAAAAAAAACATGGCCTTTTTCTTTTTTTTTCATAGATGCCAACATATTTCTAACTTTCAGGGAAATTTGTTTGTTTAAAAAAGTGGCTAGCAGCTCTGAAAATTCCAGTGATCTTTCTGCTATTCAGGATTATCAAACATCCTAAACATGCTTAAATGGAGGGAAAAAAAAAACAACCCAAACACAAAACCAATCAAAAAAACCAAACCAAAACCATACAAGCTATTAGCAGAATAATTTTGTTGTCAGTTTATTGACTCTGGACTTGGTCATGCATGTTTAATTCACAGCAAAGATAACTGACTCTCAAAACCAGTTACCCATGAAGTCATATTTAAACTTAGATCACAGTAAGTTTTCAAACTGGTAATGAAACCAGGAGCAAATCATTATTTAGCCACTCACCTCCACAGGCTGTGAATTACTTTTGCATGTGCTAGCATTTGATCAGTGATGAGATTTGTGTCTGTGCTTGGGACCTTAGTTCAATCCGTTAGCATCACTGCAATGGAAATAATCACAAGAGACAGGGTGAGATTGGCAGCTGCTCATACTGTGGAATAGTAAAGAAAATAATTAAAAATACTGTATGAACAACTTTTAATAATATTTGAAAGGACATGGCTTTAAGCTGACAGAGGGAAGATTTAGTTGAGGCCTTAGGAAGTTATTCCCTGTGAGGGTGGTGAGGCCCTGGCACAGGTTGCCCAGAGAAGCTGTGGCTGCCCCATCCCTGGTAGTGTTCAAGGCCAGATTGGACAGATGGGGCTTGGAACAACCTGCTCTAGTGGAAGGTGTCCCTGCCTGTGGCAGGGGGTTGGAACTGGATGAGCTTTAGAGTCCCTTCCAACCCAAACCAGCCTGGGATTCTATATTACGATGGGGAGAGATTCATGCTGTTTCTTATAGCCACCACCTTCTTAGCAGTGCCCAGATATTTACTAGGGTGCAAAACCTTGAAATTAACACCCTTAAAGGATACATAATTACTTTTAGCTTTTAAAGGGAGGTGGCTGACCTTTAATTGCTTATTGTAATTCAGTATGGATTACTGTGGGAACAGGGATGAACAGGACAGCTGCCAGCACTCCTTCATAAAGCCCTGCTGAGACCACTTTCACCACACCGGACAAGCTCGGTAAGCCCCTTTTAAACCACCAGCCATCAACGTTTCCCTCAGTACAGCGGTTTTGGATCCAACGGGGTGTCCTACGGCAGGGCGGGCCCGGCCCAACCATCAAAGATCGCCCCCAGAGACACCCGCCCCGTTACTAATCCCCGGGAGGCCTGTCACCGCCCTCCTACCCACCTATGCAGGACGAGCAGGCAGGACCGGCCCGTGAGTCCCGCCACAGCCACCGCTCTCTCCTTCCCGCGTTCGAAACTTCCCACCGCCTCCGCCGCGTAACGTCACCACGCGACCAGAAGGGAGAAGGAAACCACGTGACCCCAGACGCGCGGTGTACGCTGCCGCAGGGTTTTTTCTCGCTGCGGGGTATTGGTGTGTCGGATTGGGACTGACGGTGACAGGGCAGGGCCCGGAGGATTCAGCGGCAGCTCGGTGTCCTCTGCGGTGACGTCGGCCCGGCTTGGCGACTGGTCGGTGGTGCGCGGCGGGGGGGGTGGGGGAGGGGGGGTAGCCGGTCGCGACGGTGGCGGTATGTGATAGCGGCACGGACAGGGGGCGCTGGTGCACTCCCTTGCTCCTCTCGCTCCTCGCCTTTGCGCACATACTTTGTGCGGCCGTTGGGCTGAGGGGAGTGCTCGTCCTGTCAGGGTAGCGTCCCAGACGGGTAGCCGCCATTCGTGCCCCTTATTGCCCTGCTTTGGCCTCTCCTGCAGCGGTTCTCTACATCCCGCTTCCCGTACCCAGCTCCTTGAGCCTCTTTCCGTCCTGGTGCTGACGTGTGTAGCCACTTCCTGGCGGGGTTTTAAGGGCTGCTGTCCCTCAGCGTCGCCCTGAGGATCTGTGGTGACTTTGCCTTAAGGTGAAGGTGGTGGCTGGGGTGCATTCACACGGGGTCAAGACCTTGTGAAGAAGAGGGTCCCCTGTTGAGGGGTGTACATGGTGAATGGATGACTTTGGGATAGGGTGCCAGAGTGAGGCTCCTCATCAGGGACTGTAGCGATAGGACAAGGGATAAGAGGTTCAAACTGAAACGGGGAAAGTTCAGGTTAGATATAAAGAAGAAATTCTTCCCGGTGAGGGTAGTGAGGCCCTGGCACAGGTTGTGCAAAGAAGCTGTCGCTGCCCTATCGCTGACAGTGTTCAAAGCCTGATTGGCAGGAGGTTGGAACTGGATGATCTTTAAGGTCCCTTCCAACCCAAACCATCCTGTGATTCTATGTGTGTGCTTGCTTCATTTTTACATGCACGCTAGGTCTATGAGCGGTTGCAGTAGCAGGGCTGAAACCTGCAGGGGTCAGTACCCGTGCAGCTGGCCTTCTCAGAACCGATTTAGGCAGCTGTTAGGCTGGCAAAGATGAAGTTTGGCGCTAGAAAAATTTATTTCACATTGTGTGTTTCCCCTTTGTTTGAACGACAAATGAGATGTTTTCCCCTGACTGTGCAGCTCCTAACAGGGCAGCACGATGCCCTGCTTCTGTAGCTGCCTCTGTCCTGCTCCCAAGTGCTTACTCCTCCTGATTCCCTTCATCAGCTCTGCAGCTTATTCACCTGCTTTATGGGTTGGTTTATCCCCTCCTTCAGCAGGGAAGGACCAGAAGGTAGCAGCTTCTCAGGTCTGAATTGAACTGGCTATACCAGAGGGTGAGATCTTGTGAGGGAGGACTATTGTAGCAACTCGAATGAGAGCTGTGCTGCTTTTCGGGTGTCAGTAAGCTGTTGGTTCATGTAGCTGAATCCATGTAACCATAGTTCTGTGCTGTGGGGCTGCATCTTCTTAAAAATCCATTTGTGATGACAGAGGAAGGACTAAGCACAGCAGGACTGGCACAGAAGCAGGAGGTTCTTTGTTTTTAGGTTGAGAAAATTGTGTTGGTCTCCATGAATTGTAATTTTCAGCTTGCTTTCTGTAGAGTGAGGTTACAAGGCAGGGTAGGAACTTCAAACTGCTGCAGCTGTAGCTGTGTGTGTGTGTTAGAGTAAGAATACCCCACGTGTCTTTGCAAGTAATATTAGGTTTGCTGAATACTTGCGTTTATTTTGGAGTAAATGGTCAGAGGAGCAAGCATACTGACTGTATTGAAACATTTTCATAGTATAGAAAATATTTTGAATTGTTCTTTTTCCTTTCTTTACCCCTATTTTGCTGTTTAAAATTCCCAAAGCGAGCAAGCATTAGTGTTTAATATAAAAGAATGAAGGATATTTTATAACTGGACCCCTGTTTATTCCAAACCCCTGGACTACCAATCAATTTGATTATGTTTTTCTAGACTTTTATAAAAAACAGCAGTTTGCTTGGGAAATCGGCTGTGTACAGGTTGGCACCAACATATATAATATTTGCCTTCTAGAGAGTTTAGATAAGTTACTATGGATCTGTGTGTCCGTATATGACTTAATTTACATTATCTTTCCTTTCAGAGTCCCTCCAGATTAATTGTCCCTTCTTTTCCTGGTTTTACTTTTGCACGTGGTTCTATTTCATTTGAGGGAAGATAAGAGGTAGTAGTTGGCTTGCTTTAACAGGGAGATGTTTGGACCCTGCTTTTGCTTGCTGCTGATTATAATTGTTTATCAGAACAGTGCTTGCAGTTGTGAGGCCAGCAGTGTAAGAGCTGACAAGTCCAAATGGCAGGCTATCTCATACCTTGGCATTGCAGCTTTCACTGGTGAGTTGAAGTTTGCACTACTACATGTAAGGTTGTGTACAGATTCTAATTATAGGTTGATGGGTGACATTTGCTCTGACTCTTATTTCCAAACTCCTCCAAAGTGATTTTCTCTAAGCTACATTCCTAAAGCGATTAGCACAAAACAGAGAGGGGGAGGGGAAGAGAGAGGAGGGAGCAAAGAACACAGCTTGCAGCTCTTTGTTTTTAAGCTTGAATGAGAACTTCCCTCCTAGGAATGAAGACCCAAGGCTGAGGGACTCAAAAACACTCAGATGCCTTCTTAAAATCAAGTTTTGCTGTACATAAGCCACATTCATTATGTGTCATTGAGGTCATTTAATACTGTTCAGGCCTAACGGTATTCCATAATTACATTTTACTGTTAATGGTACAACTCACTATAGCCCTTAGCTAAGTAGTATATTGTTCTGATGATTATTAATAGAAATACCTTGCTCAAGGGCTTGAGTGGAGCTCGAACTTTTACTTCAGTTGGGATTTTTACCTGGCTTATCTTTCCAAGGTGATTGTCAACCTTTGGCTATCTTGAGTGGTCACTGCAGGGGAGAAACTGATAGCCGGCTAAGGTAGCCTCATTTGCACAATAATTTGAAGACCATTTCCATTTTTGTCATCCTGTTGTAGGGGTGGGGTTCCTCTCTGACTCGACTCACCTTTCCTTCTACGGTGCTTTGGCAGAGAGCTGAGAAGGCTTTCGTATGGTGATTGTTACATTAATTACTTTATTTTTGGTGTTAATTTGATTTTCAAAAACCTGTCTGCTTTTGGCAGTAGCACTTTGTTTCGCTGGTGTAAAATGATGCTTTGTGGTGACTGGCAGTTTTCAAGGAGGGAAGGCTAGCTACAGCAAACTGAAATGTGAGCAAAAAAGATCATTAGATGCATTAAAAAGATCTTATATTTAAGTCACTTCCCTCTAGTTAATCCCTAATTTCTAGGGGCCTGATTCTGAGGTTGTGTCAGAAGTTGTTTTGCTATTAAAATCAGTGACAGCTGGTGAAAAACCCCGACCAAAGAAAGGGGAAATGTCGAAGTGTAGCACATACTGATTGCCATGGGGACTTGCAAGTAGGAATCTGCTAGAACATATTCACAGCAAGACTGGATGATGTTTTAATTCCTGCTCTTTGTTAGGACCTGGCAACTGCCAGTGAGTGGTTTACAGTGTTGGCATAACAAAGACAGTTCTTAAACCCAAACCTTTTTATTACCAGACCTGCCATGTGTTCATATATTGCATTATATATAATTTATCTTGTATTTATTTAAAAGGATTAATAGATGCTTCTCATTTGGAGGTTGAACCATCAATTTTTGTGGCAAGATCTTCAGCTGCTGTATGCATGTCAGTGTAACCTGTTTGTAACCACTGGATTTATGATACGTGCCCACTGAGAATGATCCTTGGGTCAGCCTTTTCAGGAGTCTTCTATATAATCCACCTTTTATTTTTCTTTCCTGCTTTGCCTTCTACAGAAATTTCTGAAGTGTGTAGTGCTCTGGGGCTTTTTGTGTTCTTTCTAATGGTCTGTACAGGGAGCAGAGAACAAATTATTTCTGTCTTCTTTTCAAATCTAATAAAATCATGTTTATTATGAGGGAAATTTTGTGCTTCTTGGACTTACTTTTTGTAAGCTCTATTTAGCAAGAAGCTTGCTTTTCTGGTAATAGGGAAGTTATGTGTTATTAAAACACAAACACAACTTATGACCTGCATGAGTGCTTAAAAGAAGTAACTCATATATGTATGTATATATACATAATATATACATGAGTCAGCTGTGTGTGCTTGCAGGCCAGAAAGCTAACCATATACTGGGGCTGTATCAAAAGAAGCATGACCAGTAGGCTGAAGGAGGTGATCCTGCCCCTTTGCTCCTGTGAGACCCCACTTGGAGCACTGTGTGCAGTTCTGGTGTCCTCAACATAAGAAGGACATGGAGCTATTGGAGTAAGTCCAGAGGAGGCCACAAGGATGATCAGGGGCTGGAGCATCTCCTGTATGAAGACAAGCTGAGAAAATTTGAGCTGTTCAGCCTGGAGAAGAGAAGCTGTGTGGAGACCTCATAGTAGCCTTCCAGTATCTGAAGGGGGCCTACAAGGGTGCTGGAGAGGGACTCTCTGTCAGGGACTGTAGTGATAGGAGTATGGTTGATGGGTTCAGACTGAAAACAGGGGAAATTCTTGCCTGTGAGGGTGGTGAGACACTGGTGCAGGTTGCCCAAAGAAGTGGTGAATGCTTGTCCTGGGTTCAGCAGTAGCAGTCATTTTTCTCCTTCTTAGTAGCTGGTGCAGTGCTGTGTTTTCAACTTTAGTCTGGGAACAATGCTGTTAACACACAGATGATTTTAGTTGTTGCCTAAATAGTGCTTACTCTGACCAAGGACTTTCTGAGTCTCATGATCTGCCAGGGAGGAGGGAAAGCTGGGAGGAAGCAGAGACAGGACACCTGACCCAAACTAGCCAAAGAGGTATTCCATACCATAGCATGGAGTCACCCAGAAGCCCCAGATTGCTGCTCAGGTCTGGCTTGGTAATGGTCAGCGGGTGGTGAGCAATTCTCTCCCCTTTTATTTCTCTTATCATTATTATTATTGGTAGTAGCAGTAGTAGTTTTGTATTATACCTTAGTTACTGGACTGTTCTTATCTCAAGCTCTTTACATTCTTTCGATTCTCCTCCCCATCCCTCCGGTAGTGGGGGAGGAGGAAAAACGGGGAGGAGTAGATGAGTGGCTGCATAGTTCTGAGTTGTAGAGCACGAGAGTGCACTGTTCCTGGCAATATTCAAGGCCAGGTCGGACAGAGCCTTGGGTGACATGGTCTAGTGTGAGGCATCCCTGGCCATGGCAAGGGGTTAGAACTGGATGATTAGTCCTTTCCTAATCATTCTATGCTTATATATATGTGTTATTTAAGAGTGCAGCTTGTCTGTAACTTGCAACATCATTTGAAACTGTGAATCCCATGACTGGTGCTAGCATTCAAATGCTGCTGTTGGCAACTTGATGGTGAGGGCAGGCTGTTCCCAAGACGTTCAGAAACAAATCATAAATTAAACGCCTGCAGTTTGGTACCAACTTGCCTCCAGTGGATCTTTGTGCTAAAGGGCACTACTAGCTGCCATGAGACATGAGTTCTGGCTTAGTCTTCACTTCATAGTTATTGTGCAACCTAATTTTCCTCATCTTCTTGTATGCTTTGTATTTTTGTACGGGTCTAATGATGAATGGCAGATAGTCTCACAGGGGATGCGTGAAGTTTTTCATGTCAGCTAAACCAAGAATGTTTCCTGCTTGAATTAAGACTATTTTGATTTTTCTCAAAGGTTACATTTAACTTCCAGTTGGCAGAATGACAGGAATGGAGACTGAAATGACCAGAGGCAAAGCAGTGGAAGAAGAAAGTACTGAACAAAAGAAAGAGAGAGAGAAAAGGAAGAGGTCAAGGGTTAAACAGGTGCTCGCAGATATAGCAAAACAAGTGGATTTCTGGTTTGGAGATGTCAATCTCCACAAAGACAGGTTTCTCCGAGAGCAAATAGAGAAGTCCAGAGATGGCTGTAAGTTTATATTCACTATATTTCAGTGAACAGATTCTTGACTGTATTCCTGGTGACAGTTAAAAGTTATTTTGAGGTTCACATGTGTTCCAGGGGAAAGCAGTAGTTCCATGCTGGAAACCAGCAGCAGGATTAGTGACTTGGGAGGCAAAGCTTGGTACCAGTTTTTAGAAACTGTATTTAATGTTTGTCTTTCCTGTTCCTTTACTACCAGCCCTAAGTTACAGGCATATGCAAAGGTAAAAATGACTGTTTGGGATACACAATTTTTTTTTTTTTTAATCCCCATGTAAGTTTGTGCAATTTTAAGAGTAAACAAACACCCTTGGAGGTGCAGTATTTGACTTGTAGGGTAGATATATTTAGAAACTAAAATGCAATTTGGATCTTTGGTTAGATATAGATACTTCTTGTCATGTTTTCTGTACAAGTTTTTGATGTGAGCAATTGTGTGTTTGCATATAAGTCTACTGTGGGTTTTCTTTACACAATTTTTGATGTGGCTAATTTGACTTCAGAGTAGGAAAATGAGCTCAGTTCTGAGTGCCTAGTATGCTTTTGCTTTAAAAAAACAGTACGTGTGGTAAATACAGTTTATCAAGTCTGATTGTTCTATTAACTGAGTTCTGCCAGATGGACTAGAGCATGATACCTCTCTAAAAAGAGGTAGTCCTTCTCCATCAGAACAAACAAACAAAAAATTTCCAGATGTGTTTGCTTATTTTTGTTTTCTTAAAGATTTCATTTTTATTTGAAGAGTCAGTCATGAGTCCAGTTGCATTGTGTGTGAAGTGTAGCCTTGGAACTGCTTGCTGTAGTCTGCCATTTTATTGAAATTCAAGCCAACGTTAAAAGAGGCCCTCAGAACAATAAAAGTTAACCTACATTTTCTGGAGATATTAGAGCTTGGATGTCTTTACATTTTTTTTTCCTTTTATTATTAATAAGACTAGTGCTACATAATTTTCTGTCCAGGTTTTAGCCGCATGACTCATTGCAATTGAAGTGCAAGCAGGGGCTTCTTTTAGAAGCCCGGGTTAAACACTTAAATGAGTACTTGAAGGAGAGGCATGTTTTCAATGCAAATTGGTTTAGTATTGCAAAGCTACATCAGAAAGGGAGTTTTCTTCCTTTCTTTTTGAAGACAATAGCTATCAGTGGGGAGGTAAAAGAACAAAATCCCTTTGATAAAGATTGGCACAAAAGAAAATCAAATGATGGGTTTACTTGAAACTTTAATTTTGATGGTGAAAATGTTCTCTAGATCCTCAGCAGCAAGGTTATAGACTGCACGAATGATTTGCAGATTGTTTTTTAGTAGTGGGATCTTACTGTCAGGTTACCCTGAGTTCATCATTGTACCTTATTTTATGCCTAGATGTCGACATATCACTTCTTGTTTCTTTCAACAAAATGAAAAAGTTAACGACTGATGGAAAATTGATAGCCCGAGCAGTTAAAAGTTCATCTGTTGTAGAGGTATTTCATATTTCACTCTTCAACATTTGCTCATGTTGCTGTAATATAAAGTAGGCAATAGTCTGATGGAAATTGTTCATTTCTTTTTACTTTTAGTTGGATTTAGAAGGGACAAGGATCAGAAGACGCCAGCCACTGGGTGAGCAACCGAAGGATGTGGATAGTCGTACAGTCTATGTGGTAAGGCTGCACTAAACTATCTTGCTGTTAATTCGTGAAGAGTGCAAACCCCACTATGTATTGCCTGTGACAATCTTAATTGCATAGTAGCATTTACTGTATCAAAAGCCAAAAAAAAACATAAAGCAGCCATATTTTTACCAGAATTAGAAGGTAGGTTTTTTTGGAGGAACATCTTGGATATAGTACAAGAAACCTTTATCAAAAAAAAAAAAGTAAATATAATTGAAAATATGATAGAAAATATAAATATAATAGAAAATAGCATTTTATTTGTGAGGGAGGGAAATATAGGTGTTAAGGCTCACAGAGTTGGGTTAATGTACAAGTTCAGTGTAGCAAATATTTTTGTGTTAGAAATGTTCTATGTAGTGGTGTTCTTGTCAACATGTGTCTGGCCTGGCTGCTGTGGCTTGTATGATGTGTGGAAGGGAAATAAATTAAGCAAAGGCAATTGAGTGCTGGCAGTGACTGCATTGAGAAAGGGGTTAGTTTGGTACACCAATTTTTGTACCAGCTTAAATCATTTTAAATGCTGAGCAGAGAGCTGCTTCACATGCTAGTGAGAAAAGGTGCATGTCAGTTTAGCCATTACTGCTTTCACCAGGCTTTTCCAGTTCATTTCATTAGAGGAACAACACTGGTATGAAGAAATATTTACAAATAAGGTTGATGTAGTTGTAGCTTTATAGTTAAAACTCAGTTTTATCAAACGAGATATGGCTGAGTTCTCAAGATAATCAGGGACACTTTAGAAAGTACAATCTGCTTTATGAAATCCGTTGCTACAAGTGCTGCTGGGTTTGTAACACAAGCATCTTCTAGAGGCAGAATGTATCTCAATAAGCCAGTTGTATTTTTAATAGGCTTTTTTTTTTCTTTCTTTCCTTTTTAATCCTGTGGCTACCTTGATACTGAAACGATATGTTAGTTTATATGAAAAACGTTTGTGTTGCTGGAAAACCTCCACATCTCAACGTGGTAGTTTAGATGTTTCAGAATGAAATGGCCACTATAGTGTTGTTGAGCTACTTCAGTGGCAGCATGGAAAGAGAGCTGATGGTTGAACTGTCACTGACTTAAAATCCTGTGCAATGTTTTTTAATAGAGTTGAAACTAGCATGCTTTAAAAAAAAAAGAAAAAAAAAGCATCCCTGTGCCTCTAAAGAAACTTTTTAATGACTAAAGTTAATTTATGGGTATACCTGTAGCTGTTAGCAGCTGAACTAGTAATTCGAAGCAGGCATCATGTTTTTTGTGATGGAGACACATAATCATGGCCAAAATGCCAGTCCATCCAGATAAAGAGAAGCTGGATTGCTCTGATCATTATGTTCTTTAACAAAGCCCAGAAAAGGTTAATAGTTCTTTGAATATTATGTGCTACTGATAGTGTTGCCCTAATACGATTACAGAGCCATATGATTAATACAATTCCTACTTCTGAAATCCTTTGTCTGTATCATGGTTGGAGAAGATGCTCTAAATTCAACAGGATACGTAGTCTATGCATAGCATAAATATATAGCTAAATAGTTTTTTTAATTTTAAGCTTTTCTGTAAAACCAAAATAGGTAACTGGTGTGTTTTGTTAGTTACTGAATTTCTAGAGATCTTATTTAGAGAATATGTAGCAACTAATTGTCTCTCTGACTGCTACCAAAACGGGTAAATTTTGCTTGATTTTATTTTATTTTATTTATTTTATTTTTTGTTGTTTTCCTCTCTGAAGACTAGTGAATGAGGAATCTGCTCTTTATAGTGGAGCTACAGAAATGTTAAGCCATGTTAAATGGCTGGTATGTAGCAGTGGGGGGGAGCAGAAGCACAGAGAGTGTTGAAATAAAGTTGCAGTTAAAGCCTCTATTGTGAAGGACTGTCTTCAACAGTACTTAGTTTTCTGAATTTATGTAGGAAGCCAAAGCTTCATTTCTGAATTAAGAACTCAGACTTAAACATGTGTTTCTTTAAGGAACAGTAGCTTCATTACTTTGTATTTTACAGTCTCATTTAATTGGGGGAAATTTTTATTAAATTTCTCTGGAATGATCTCATGGCTAAAGCTTCAAGCAACTGGGTTGCTTTATATTACAATGAAATTTTTTCTCAGACAGGCAGATTTCATGCAAAAATTGTTTTCTACATGAGTGTGATAAATAATGTTTTCCTACAAGGAAAACCTTTTAGGGCAGTAGTTTGACACGAAAAAAAAGAGTATTGCAATGAAGAATTGCTGAGTCTCTGTTGTTTAGGCATAGAGTTGGGATTAGAGGTACGGAGTTTTCTGTTGGATCTATTTAGAAATTTGTATGACAGCATTTCTCTTTGATTGGTGAAGGCAAAGTTTAGGAGCTGAGACATGACGTCTGCGAAAATTGTTGCTATATTGAGTTGATAGAAATACAATCAGACAGTTCTATCATCCAAGAAGATGACTGAAAGTTTCTGCTTTATCAGGTCATGCAGGCTGTCAGTATTAACTACTAAGCTTTAAAATTTCAGCTACTACCAGGAATTTACCAGCAGGTGAGGTCTTAGTATCTGTCATAGGAAAGAGAAACATCTGAATTAAGCATATTATCTAATTGTTATAGGTATATGAATGATTAGAGGTGCGTTTGCAGATCACTGGTTTTACTACCTGAATACTCTGACCTCTAAAAAAAGAATTACTGAAATAAAAGTGTCAACATTGTCACCTCATATTTAAGTATATTTTGTTGTGACAACTTCTTAATTAGAAGATGTAAACAATCTGATGCAATGGTAATATGGTAGTGAGAAAATGTTTCTTTCCCTTTGTTTTTTTAGGAGCTGCTTCCCAAAAATGTCAATCATAGTTGGATTGAGCGGGTGTTTGGGAAGTGTGGTAATGTAGTTTATGTCAGTATACCCCGGTATAAAACTAGTGGTGATCCAAAGGGATTTGCTTTTGTTGAATTTGAAACTAAAGAGCAAGCGGAGAAAGCTATTGAGGTGAGTAGTGGTGCCTCTGGTCTGCTCACATTATTCCCACTTGTCACTTTGTGCTATGGATGGAGTAGTTTTTACAAGTCTACCCACTGGATTTTAGAGAAATTCCTAAAATAACATAATTTAAAAACTTACCAGGAGTTCAGTTCCTGTTTCCTAACCCCAGACATCAGATCAGTTCCACTCTTTCTTAAAAGCATAATTTTCTTCATAACCTGGAGACTCAGTGAAGCATAATGAGTGGGGGTTTTTTAATAATTTGAATAATTTGGTTAACAACTTTTGGCATCTTTTAGTGAAATAAAGATCTCTGTGTAACAGTATAATGGCTATTAAATTTAGTCAGGCAACCATGATAATACCTCATTTTCTGTACTTACGTGATTTTAAAGTTTAAAAACATTTATGCTTCAATATCACAACGGTAACATACATAAAGGTATCACTCTATTGAACATAAGGAAGCTCTGCACTTAAAAAGGAAACCACAGCAACAAGAAAAACAACCCACAAAAGCCACCACACCACTGAAAGAACAAGAGAACATGACTCCTGCTGTAGTCATGAGGGACTGCATTTATCTTGGGTGAATATAGGGTTGCTGGTTGTGACTGGGATAGAGTCTTACAAAAAAACCAAACTAAACAAACAAAAAAACCCCAAACAACCAACCAGAAAAACCCAATTAAGAATGATCTGTGAATTTTACCTTTTTTTTAAAAAGTTTTTGAATAACCCACCAGAAGAAGCGCCTCGGAAACCTGGGATTTTCCCCAAAACAGTAAAGAATAAGCCTGTTCCTGCATTGAATACAAGTAACAGCAGTGTAGTAGGTAAGTGTTACTAAGTTACTGGATCAAGAACTGTTTTGTGCCTTAGCTTCTGAAGAGTTTGAACTGCTCTGTTAACTGCAGTCTAGTCTCATATTTCTAAAAACTTTACAAGGTTAAAATACATATTGCTGTTTGTTTGCCAATGTAGACTTAAGAGTGAAAGCATCAAACTAAAATTCAGTAAATTTCTGCCATTTATTTTCCTGCTTGATTAAAAATTTAAATTTTTTTATTCTTCTATGCCAGCTATCATTAGTCATTGTTAGTCTGGCAGAGCAGCTTTCAGCTGTACAACAAATCGTTATGTACACATTTGAGCAAAGGAGAAGTTTGTCTCAGATTGTTCTAAAAATAACTTAGTATTGAAGGGATAGATTCAGGCATAAGAATAAAATTAAACATTAGTGCTGTTCAGATGAATTTGTGATCATCTGACATTGCAGTGCACCGCTTGTAGTATTCTTCTGTCTGCTGAGAGAACTACAAAACCAGCCTTTCTTTGGAACTCTTGCTCTTTGAGCACAGCAGTCTATAGCGGAATGAACTTGTTACAGCATATTTACAGTTCCACTTTACAGGATTCATAATTGCTTGAGGGGGAAAAAAAAGAGAACGTGTTGCTGAGAATCCTGAATGCAGAGTTGCTCATGTTTCCAAATACTATCTACTAAAACTTACAAAACAGCATTGCAGGCTTATATTTGCAACTTTGATTGTAAAAATGTTTTGACTGGGAAAAAAAATGTATTTCCTTGTTTCTAATGTAATGCAATTTCCCAGCCTTAGGCATGTTCCTATCTTTTTCATACACGTGATGATGAATCATACATTACATTCCTCACTAGCATCACTCATTCTTTGTTACATCTGCAACTACGGGGGGGGGGGGGGGGGGGTGCGGGGGGGGGGGGGGGGGGGGGGGGGGGGGGGGGGGGGGGGG
>NDXB01014078.1:57524-77575 GCA_002631895.1 Agapornis roseicollis
CCCCCCCCCCGCCCTGTTTTTAAATGGAGCAGCTGCCAATGAAGACTCAGCCCCTTCTACCAAGGCCAGCACAATGGGACCTCAGTTCCTGAGTGGAGTAATTGTGAAGATCATTAGCAATGAGCCCCTGCCGGGCAGGAAGCAGATCAAGGTAATGCCTTTGTAACCTCAGGGTAGCTGTTAGCCTTTCCTTTTACAGTGCCCCCCAAATGCTTGCATATGGAATACCATTTAAACAAGCCTGACTGTTTTGGGTTTTGTTTCCTATTTGTTTGGCCAGAAACTGTGTACAGATTCTTCTCTAGTACCTGTTAATGGCAGATTTTACTAGGGTAAAATGGGGTAGAGAGGGTGTTTCAAAGCAAATTAGCCTGCTTCAAGCAATGTCAAGTTTAAAATTAAAATACTGGGAAGACATAATGCTCTAGGGATGAGTAATTCTTTAACGTTTAAAAATTGGAGCTGAAGACAAAGTGGGCTCAGTGTTCTATATTGGTCATTGTGCCAGTCCTTCTGGCACTATTCAGGTCAATAAATTTGTAACAATATCTATCAGTGTTTTTACCATTAACAGGAATTTGGGGGCAAGAAAACAGTCTCTGTGTGAGAAAACTTTTGTCTTAGTAACAAATTGAGTGAGAGTGACAGAAGTAGATCTAGGCCAGTAATTCATTCATCCGTTTCTATACTTTTTTTTCCCCTATTGCAAGTGCTCTCTGATGTGTCTTATAAAACTACCTGCATTTATGACTGAGTAGTCAACCTGAAGTCACTGGCTGCTTGCAAGTCAAGTTTAGTGTGTGCATAAACCTGAGCAACATGAGAGAAATTACCATGAAAACAAACTGATGGCAAGTGTTCAATGTCATCAGTCTTGTCTGCCCAGGTATATTTGTAGGCAGCTGTCTGAGTGCTGGAGACAATGAAAGAGTATTAGTTGTCACTGTAAGGGTTGAGGGCCCCTTTGACATAAGGTCTACACCTTACTGGGTGAAGTTGGTGTTAAAACTTAACATATTGTGGTCAGAAGTTAAGCTTACTCCTCCACAGTAGCTGAAAACAAACCTGGTTTGGTATTTCCAGTTACTCCTTTGGTTTTAGTATTAGGCAAGTGTTTCAAGGAAAAGTAATGCTTTATGAAAGCAAAGGCGGGGTGGGGAAATCAGACCGGGATGGCCCTTGCTGTTATTAATCATGTCTTTAGTTTCCATATTAAGTAGATAGGCAGAATATTTCCCACAATTTTCACAACCTAAATAAGGCTGGGTTATTGGAGAGATACATAATTGCAGGATACAACTGTAGGGGGAAGAAGTAATATTTAGGGTGCACCAGCTCTTTTTTTGGGTCAGCAGTGGAAGCTGCAGACTGTATTTGATGCTTACTGTGTTTCTCTTTCCATACTGGTTGCTTATATACAAGACATAACTTTGACAAAAACTTGCTTTACCTGTCTTTCTGGACATTTTGAGCTCCAGCAAACACTGCCACAAAGCAATGAATCCACCAGGAGGTTTTCCTTAATAAACTTGCAGATTTGATCTGTTTCTTACTGTGGTAGACAGGCTTCATTGCTTCCGTGCACATAAATGGTCTTTACAGAGTAGTTCTAGTGGTTTTTATGTTTTAATTTTTTACTTCACTACTTCCATATCTTGCTATTAAGGTGTGTCTCTGCCTCATGCATTTGGCAACTCCAGCAAGCTGTTTGGGTCTTTGTAGTTTTCCATTAAAGCATGACTTTGGGATACCAGAATTTAAAGTGGGAAGTGTCTTTGGTTGCCTCTCCAAATGGCACTGAATTTTATTTTGTTTCAAGGCTGCCCTTGGTAGTGGAGGGTTAAAAGCAGTGTGTAATTCATGAATTGAAGCATCTTACTTGAGCTGCCTGCTGTGAAGAAAATTGACCTGGTATGTGTGGTGGTGCTTAATTTCCCTAACAGCAGGTATTATAAGTGAAGTACTTCATCTGAAAAAGCATGTGTGATTCTTCTTCCTTCAGCTTTCAGCCAGAGGCTACTTCATAAAGATAGCAAGGGCTGGTTTACTACTATTCAGTTCTCAAATCATCTGCAATGAATGAGCTTACTTTTCATATAGTTCATGTGTACAATGAAGGCAGATATTTTTCTCTTGGACCAACATATATCAATGCTATGGTACACAAATAATTTTTCTCTTAAAAAAAAAAGTCCATACAGATAAAGTATTGAAATAAATGAATAATTACTGATGTTCCTTTAGTGAGATTACACTTTAAGAAAAAAATCAGATCAAAACGACAAAAAAAAAAAAAAGAAAAAAAACCAAAAAAACCAACCAAACAAAGAAATCTTCAGAAACTCCTGTCTTAAGTTGCTGTTGGAGATGAGAGATAAACGGATGTTGTAGACNTCCTTTAGTGAGATTACACATTAAGAAAAAAATCAGATCAAAACGACAAAAAAAAAAAAAGAAAAAAAACCAAAAAAACCAAAAAAACCAACCAAACAAAGAAATCTTCAGAAACTCCTGTCTTAAGTTGCTGTTGGAGATGAGAGATAAACGGATGTTGTAGACTCATAAATCACAAGTAATAACCTTCTTAGGAAAATACATGAAATCAAAACTATTTGACAAGAGGTTCGTTGATTAAATGGAAAAGTTCAGTTACTGTCTTTTACTTCATCATCGTTCTAAAAATGTCAATGACCTACAAATTGAATACCGAAAAAGTCACTCTTTTGGATTAGTTTTATGAAGCCTGTTCTCTTCTGTGCTTGGATAGGATGCTTTGGCAGCACTGGCTGATGTTGCTTATGTTGACATGCTGGAGGGAGACACAGAATGTCATGTTCGTTTTAAAACTCCTGCAGATGCACAGGTTATCATGAAGTCATACAAAGAAATACAGATCAAAAACAACTGGAAATTTGAAGTTCTCACTGGTAAGACTTTCTCGGGGGTTTTTTTGGGTTTTTTTGTTTGTTTGTGGGTTGGGTTTTTTGTTTGTTTGTTTGATTTTGTTTTGTGTTTGGTTTTTTTGTTTAGTGGTACAACAGGAGACAACTTAAGTATGGTAAAAGGTATTCCACGTTGTTCTGTGGATATACTGAGATGACTCGGTCAGAGCAAAGGGCACTTTTTTTTTATGTGAGTCTTCTCAATTTGCAGTTATAGTGATACTAGTTAAAGGGTATGGGGGTTTTATGCCATCATCCAGAGTAAAATAAGAATGTTTTTCTTGTCTTCAGCACTTAGTTCTATTCTTTTGATATTGATTTATTTACATCACTTTTAGTGGCAGTGTACTATCAAGCTTAATTCCTATTTCAGCTTTATGAATATAACATTCTGACATTACTGAAGAACCTTAAATGAAGATTTTCTTGAACATACTGAACTTCTAGGTGAAATAACAGGACAAGGATTTAAGAGTATGGATACACTTAAAGTGGTTTTAGCACTTAGCCTTCTAATTAATCTGTCTTCTTTCTTTCTTCCTCCCACCCCTCCCCCGAAGTTGAATAACTTAGTCAGAGGAATGCCTTTTTAAAATTGTATTTACAAAAAAAAGAGAAGGTTACCGACTGACTTTGGAACTTCAGCTGAGTGCATGTTGGGTTTTTTTTTAAATTGCTGTAGGACTAGTCTTCCTAGTGTAGATAAATTTCTTTCTGGAAGTGAGGAGTAGAATAAGGGGAAGGAGGGAGGCGTTTCAAACTTTGTTACTGTATTCATGTAATTTTTGCGTTCTAGATATGCACTAAAAAACCTAAATGCCTTTTTTTTTTAAAAAAAAGGCAACAAACCCCACAACAAGAAAACCCCAACAAGTAAAGCAGTCCAGATTAAATTTTCTGTGTATTTAAATATTTTACCCCACTCTTGCACAGATCCTCACATAGGGCCCAAATTAAAGTTGAAGACTCACTGAGTGTTGCTAATGTCATTTTGAGATACGTTTGTGTCCATTGTTCTGTGCTTCAGAGATCCAGGAACAACTTGAAATACATTATTTTACAGTGGCATGCTCTGTGTGATTGTCTCCGGTTTTGTAACCTTGTTTGAGTGTTGCAGTAGATTAGGACTAAGTACTACGTTGTAGGAGCCTTCCATTCATAGGTTTAGGGGGTTTTGTTTTGGTGGTTTTTTGTTTTTTTTTTTTTCAAATGGTTCGTTGAAATGAGAATTTAAAGGCTTCTGAGGAATGCAGAAAGGACTCACAGCACGCATTTCAGCTTTTCTTGGTGGCGTGAGGTGAGAGTAAGGAAAGAATCTTTAATGCTCCCTGCTGCAGGGACTAAAGCTTTCCTAGTAATATTTCACTTTTTAGAACTTGAATAAATATCTTCAATTTTTCACCTGACAAGATAGTAAGAAGCAGCTATGGTGACATGTAAATGTTATTGTGATTGAATATATACCTAATACTGTTAAAATGTGTGCTGAATTTGTTCTTGGAATTGTTAATCTTACCACTTTTGTATGAATCTTTTCCAAAATCACTTGAGAAATTCCCTGCAACTGAAGATTTCCCACAAAACCATACAACATCACAAAATTCTTCTACAGCAGAAATCATAGGAAACAGTGGCAGATCACTTCTTACTGCAACACAGCTGCTGAGAAAAGCTGCATAATTATTGCCCCCACCCATGTTCAAATATTTCTAATTACCCATGAAGTCCCCAGAGCTTGCTTCTAACAGTGGTTTTCATGAAACGAAATTATCTCAGGCATTCTTGCAGTATTTTTTTTTTCTGTTTGATAGATGTTCAGAATTCATCAGAAATTGAGTACGTCAGTAAATCAAAGGGCCTCTTAGTGCTGTGGTGAAACTTCAGGCAAAACTGAGATCCTTCTGCTAACTACATGTAGAGAGTGATGGTAGCATATTCCCTGAGTTGGTTTTCTTCAGTTTGTAAAACTACTTGTTTAGGAAAACATGGCTCTTTTAGACAAAATTTTGATTCTGTTCACATTGGTGTGTGGTGGTCAGATTTTGCAATGCTGTGTGACTTTGAGTCTGAAATTTAAGACTGATGGGGAAATACTTGTCAGGTATTTTCATATGTATTTATTTATTTTAGGAAACATTCATTCTCATCACAGATGAAAATACTGTATCCATTGGTATTGAATACTTTTGTTCATGTCATGTAATGTTAATTTGTTTTTCAAGGTGATCATGAACAACGTTACTGGCAGAAGATTCTAGTGGACAGACAAGCTAAACTTAACCAGCCTCGAGAAAAGAAGCGGGGTACTGAGAAGGTAATCTGCAAGACAGTTTATTTTTCTTGTACAGCCATGGTTGGAAATGTGACTCTGTGTAGATAAGCATTTCTTGGTAGTTAAATCTTTGGTGCTGTCTTTAATCCAGTTAAATGACTTCCTACTGATTTTGCTGCACGATTTTAACAGTCATAGAGTAGAGAATATGTGGTTGTCCTGGTCCAGTTGCCAAATGCAAGGCTTGTCTTTATAGAGACAACCAGAGCAAGTTCAGTCGGTGACTAAAGGCATGAAGTTAATTTGTAAGATGGATTTCCTCTAAAGTCATATCTGGTGTGCATATAACAAAGCTAATTAGTCATGATTTGCTCTAGTGTAATAAGGTCTAGTGGTATAGTCTTAACTCTCAGGTGTGATAAAGAAAATTGTTTTCTTAAGAATTAATCTCTTATAATTTACACAAATATTTTAGTGTACTCTTCTGTGCCATTTTCCTACTGCAGTCCAGGAGTTTATATCCCACTGTATCTCTTCTGGTCCAGCAAGTCCAAATGCTCTGTGAGCGTCCATAGCTGAGCAGCTTCCAGACCATAACTAGTGACATTTCCATCCAGCCTTGACCTTGATGTGCCTGTCAGGCCGAACTTGCTGGCTGCTGCCTGAACACCTGGCCCTGGAAATCCTTTCAGGCATGAAGGGCTTTTGATTAAGCCAGACAGATCCCTTAGCTGACAGAGAGGAGCCAAAGAGTATTTTGCAGACACTTAATTGCTAGGTTTACTTCACACAACTTGCAGATAAGGCTTCTGAGTTGGATTTGAGTGTAGTCTGTATGCTGGAGCTTGCAAAACTTCGGAATCATCTGACCTTATTATTGGCTGGTGACTTTGGAGACTTTGTTTTCTAAGTGCTCCATTGATGCAAACAATTAAAAATCCTTTTTTGCTCTATATATAATTGAAAAGAAATACTACATTGACCTAAAAGAGCAGCAATTGTACAGGTCAGAATTTTGTTTTGCACAAGGCATATTTTGCGTGTATTACATTTTTGGTTTAAACATTCTTTCAGAGATCTCATAGATAAATGAGTCTTGTTCTTTTCAAGGTGTGAATAAACATTTTCCCCATGTGACTGATTTAATTTTCTTTAAGACATAAAAATGGCATTTACTCTAGTCATTCTTTAATATAAGCAGTATTCGATGTGAAATATGCAGCTTCAGAGCCTTTTACTGAGTGTGCCAGGCTTTTTGTGACTATTTTTTTTACAACTATTTTATAGTTATTTTTATAGTTATTTTCTTTTTTAATGTATTTTTACTTTTTTGAACAAAAGTGCAATTTGGACTGTAGTTGCCCTGCTCTCAAGTTTCTGTTCTTCATCTTCTGAAGATTTGGTATTTGACCAAACTGGTGTAAATTTGCCAGTAACATACCTCATGGAGGCTTGCAAATACCAACTGTTTGAGCTCTGCTTAACCATAGTAGTGAGGGTGTAAACTTCTGCTCCTCCCCCTTACCCATCACCTTGCAAGGCTGGGAGGTGTTAACTTCAAAGCTTAGTGAATACTATTTAAATGCTAATACTGTTAAGTAAAACATCCAGAAAAGAATGGCTCCCTATACTCAATGACTCTTAAAGTTTTACCTACTTTTTGGCAATCTGTATGTGAGAAATACAGACTGAGAATAAGAAGAAGTGTTTCTTTCTGTTCACTAATTTAATTATCTTTTAATCGTTTATTTAATTTTAATATTTTATTTGAAAATTCTTCCCAAAGTACTCACAAGTTGATGTATTTTGAAGGTCACAATAAAACAAAGGAAAAAAGTAATGATTCAGAAACACATATGTCTGTGTATGCCATTAGTGGGTCTTTCTTGCAAAGATTCTGTTTTAAAATCCCTTACAGTGTCTCTCTTTGAAGTTAGTGTTTGCCTATTGTCTGATTTATACTCACAATAAAGGCTGCACTTTATACTTCAATTCAGTTAGTGTGGTTAGATTTGGGCCTAAAAGATATATCATAAGCTATGATGACAGGGTAAGGGTTACTGATCATTTCAACAGAGGGTTTCTGGTGTTACACCTCACCCCCATAATAAAAAGTGGTACAGATAAAATAATAATCTAATAATCTTATTTTATATAGATAAATGGTATACATATATATAGTGGTATAGTGGTTTCATTTTTTTATAGAAAGTAAACTTTCTCTGGCATAGTTCTTGCGATAAACTAAATGTCCAAAAGAGATCAGACATCCCAGGGTTCCCCAGAACTTGTGTCTTGTGCCTAGCTATTCTCTGCGGTTAAAAAGGTGTTCAGTGTTGGGCTTTTCTCCCAGGCCTTCGTCGTTCATCACCATCTCTATGCTCCGTTCTCTTGTCCCTTCCAAATGCATGTCAGTTATTCAACCGTGGGATAAAACAATTGTAGTGATTCAGTGATACAGATATAAAACCTTCTTGCCGGAAAGATTCCTTCAGGGCAGTGCCAGTTTTATGCAGAGCTCAAGCAGTTTATCAGTCTGTAGCCTTAAACTCTTCAGACTGAAGCCTCATGTGCACAAAGAAAAGGCCTGAGTGGCTGTAAGCGTTCTACTTGGGTGCTTGTCTGTTGGGGGAGGTGCTGCTAAACCCAGTTTACACCTTGGATACCCTCTTACCGGAAGGAAAGGGGGAAGTTTAAAAGGGTGAGAGTGGCGGTAGAAGTGAAAGGCATTTAGTGAGCAAGTGAGAATCGGGTGTTTGTGAAGGGCGGAATAGTTTGCAGAATATATGGGAAAGGAGGATAGTGGGAATGCCTGGGCACAGCCCCCCCTGTTCTCTTCTGATTATGCCTGGGGCTCTGGGACTGTGTCCTTGCAAAGATGGACCAGTTCTCAGTCTGTGCTAAGGGGGGATGTAGGAGGAGGGAGGAAAGGCACAGATAAGCTGCTTTTGCTGGTTCTCTGAAGTTGGTATCTATGGAAGGGCTGGGTACCTGTCTGGATACCTGAACAGTGGTGTGCTTAGAAATAGGCGCTGATACTGAATTGATGATCTCAAAATGGGAATCCTTAAGGCCTCTTCAAATTTTGAGGTGTAGGTATAGAAACACTCACTGATACAAACTGGCCAGTTCACATCCCAGAGCCTTCCTTCCAGTGTTTCTGATTCTGCATTGTGTATGTTGAACGAGTGTGCCAGTTTACTCCTCACTTCAATTTAGAGTTTAACTCTTATTCCATTTGTCAGATACCAGAGAGTAAAAGTAGCTCCCAGTTACATATTTACATCAGCTTTGCCTCTGGAGAATGAGAAAGTCCTCTTCCAGGACTTACTGTCTGATGCTGTTGAAAATGTATTAAGGACTGCAAATCAAGTTAAATGCTGGGGGCCCAGGGAAATGTACCAGTAAAATTGTGGGAGTGTAACTGTATTTATTACAGCACAGCAAACTGCATCCATGCAGCATATGTGTAGAGTGTCATTCCTGACTGCCAGGATCAGTGCAGCAACACACCTTGCACTCCTGTGCTGTGTGCAAGATGCAGTGTTTGTAGGACTTAGCATTTATCATGCATAAATAGTAGATAATTTGATTTAGAGGTGAAAACTTTTCAGATCTAGCCAACTTTACTGGGCTGCCTGGTGAGCAGATGTCCCTTTACCTCAGCACCAGCTAATATGTTTTAGTAGGCTCCTTCAGATAAGTTAACGTGGATTTATGCTGGTGCCTTATGCATGTGCCTAGATTCACAGGAGTCTTCTGCTTTCTCACGTTTATTCAGGTGAGGCAGCCTGTGTTGTGTTTTATTTGGGTTATTTTTTTTTTCTTATTCATGTAACAGTTACTTCATGAGCTCTTGCTTATGGTTGAGGAATCTTAATGGGGCATCACAGTAACAAAGCTTGTACCTTTGCATTACTAGGGTGACTTTGCTCCAGTACTGAGGTTAAATCTGTAAGTGTTCTAGTATGGATGTTTTAAAAACAATAATGCTTTTAATGTTCTCAGAGTTTTTGTTTTGTGCCTGAGGACACATTACATAAAGGTTGGGAATCAGCATGTTACGTCCCACAAGAGCACTTCTTTTACCTCAGCACTGAAAGCAGCTAGCCAGGTACCCTGGTAATTCAGGCAGTCTCCCTAAAATACAGCTAAAAACACATGCATCCCTGGTCAGACAGTTTTGAGTGAGGGATTCCAGCATCATGTTATTCCAAAGTGCACCATTATTTCTCAAGATGAATTCTCAGCAGGGTTGTGACATGTGCTGTGCTGTGCTGTTTTCCTGGCCTGAAGGATGGTCTTCATCTGGATTTCCATGGATTTGTTTCTCTGCTGAGTGTAGAAAATGACACAGTATTCCTAAGGCTCCTTATTAATGGTGTGACATTGTTTTCCTTAAATCAGTAACAGCATGAATGCAGTAAAAGGGGAGAGTTTTAACTTCCTGCATGAAACTGCGTTTTGGGACTTTTGAAGTTGAAATTCATTTATTCTGTTTAAATCAATTTTTTATCTTCAGCGATATTAGGAGGAAGAAGGGATTGAATGAAAGATTCTGGAGTGTCCAGAGATTGAAGAGATGCCTTACTATTTGTGATAGTTCTGAAGGCAATACTGAAAGGGCTGCTATAACCTTTTTTTTTTTAATTCTTTTTTTTTGGTCAGATGTACGGGTTAGCTCAGCTCTTCACAGAACAGCTTTTTCTTATGAAGTTGGGTAAATTCAGGAATAGCATAACAATGTAATTTTCCTCTAACCTTTTCTATAATGTTTTTTCTGTTTGCAGTTAATTGCTAAAGCTGAAAGAATGAGACTTGAAAAGACTCAGCAAACAAGTAAACATATTCGCTTCACTGAAAATAACTGACCAAGACGGACTGTGCTGTTCAAAGTGACCTACTTATTTAAAAACCCCAAACTCCGCAAGCCCCACTGCTTACAGCAACTAAACCTTTTCTAAGGAGGCATAAAAACCTGATCTGTTTGATTCATAACTCTGCAGGCTGCAAGTATGAAGATTATTCTGAATCCCATTTGGAAGTAGGCTGAATGTTTACTGCCTGTAGGTAAAGCTTTCTGGGGGAAAAAAAAATTGTATTATGAGATGTTGCTTTAGTTCACTTCTCATTTTGGTTTTGGGATGTTTTGGGTTTTGTGCTTTGTGCTTTTTTTTTGTTGTATGTTGAAGTTCTGTGCACTAGGTTATGAAATAAAATGCTTGAGAAATTTTCAGTTGTGTATCTCTAATTCTGCACTCTGCTTTATGACGCTATAAGTAATAAACCTGGTTAATGCCAAATATAATCCTCCCCTTAGGGTCTCTGTTTAGTCCATCACACTTTTGAGAATTGCAGTAGAATTATTAAATAACCTTCCATGTATTTTTCAGTGGCTAGGACGATCAGAAAATCTGTCATTGAGAGGCCTGGAAGAAAGTCTACTTGTGTGAAGTGCACACTAAACTGTAGACTTTTGTTTTTAGAAGACTCTTCAGGGGAGGAAATAAGAAACCTTTTGTTTGTTACATCTGGTAACTGTAGCTCCAGGAGTAATTCTGACTTACAGATATGTGTTGAAGTTGTGTAGTGTACAAGTTAAGCTGGTGACCTCAATGTGCCTTGAAGTATTTCATTGTAGATTGGCAGTATTTAAAAAACAAAAAGCCAAATAAAAACCCCCTAAAGATAGAATAATAGCAAAGGTTGAAACTTAATGTATAAGTGTGCTGTTAGTGATCTCTCCATTAATGTAAAGATAAATTCACATATTTATTTGTGAGATTGTCTTAGTGTATTTTATTGCAGGGCAATGAGATGCTAACACATTGGTTTATGAAAGTGTGAAACTTCCTTATAAATAGGAAGATGAGCAGGTTACTTGGAAACCTAGAAGTACATTCCTAAGATACCATCAGAGACTCTTGAAGGAAACTCACATGACACTGTAGGTGGTTTTGCAGCTGTAGCTTTTGCTGGTAAGGTAGGCTCACATTTTTTAATTCTTTGCTATCAAATTACTGCAGCAGTGGAGGTATTTTAATGATGTATGTTATAATAAAGTTTGGTGACCCTGATGTATTTTGTTAAGAATCTCACTATTTCTCCTGAATTCTTGGAATAATGGGTACAGTGATTTTGAAGTTGGGGAGAACAGGAGGCAAAGGAGTGAAAAAAAATGGGAAAAATTATATTTCAAGAGATGATACCAAAGCATATGAATTGTAATGAAACTATCTAAGCTATAAATAATGTGGAGAAGCAACACAGTGCTAATGGAGGAGTATTCACATAGTACCATTTATGTGCTGGTACTTGTAATTTAGCAAGTGCTGGGAACTGTTTTCCTTGGGTGATCCATAAGGTCAGGTAGCACCAAGTCTCCCACAAGGCTGGGATCAGGATCCTAACCACCAGCAGACAGCAGACTGCATCCCTCTTCTGGGATGCTGATGGAGGAATGGAGAGGATTAGCAGGAGTCAATGGGGAGGGCATAGTGGTGATCAGGATAAAGATAGCAGAAATACGGAGGGGAAAAGTGCAAGATAAGAGACAAAGTTTCAGGATGGAGGGGAAGAACTTGCTAATGGTTCTTGGAAACTGCATATGGACAGTTCCCCCCAGGGGGCTGTGGAAGGAAGACTGGGTACTGAGCCCTGTACCAGCCGCTCCTGTGTCCTGAATGCACTTAAGCAGCATTCAGATGCTTAGTCCAATTGCAGGATTTTCATTATTACTGTTTAATATTCAACTTTTCTCTTACACTATGTGGGTAAGATAATTGATGAACCATTGGAGAGAACTGATACATCTAGCTAGGAAAAGGATTTGGTCAGTGAATGTCTCTTGGGCATCCTGCCTGAAAGACAGGAGATTATTCTATTTTCCACTTCTGTGATTGAGAGAAAAAAAAAAAAAAAAAAAAATAGCCTATTTGTGATAAAATTNTAGCTAGGAAAAGGATTTGGTCAGTGAATGTCTCTTGGGCATCCTGCCTGAAAGACAGGAGATTATTCTATTTTCCACTTCTGTGATTGAGAGAAAAAAAAAAAAAACCACAATAGCCTATTTGGGATAAAATGCTTTGGATTTCTCTGCTGAAGTTCATTTAAGTCAAATTTCATCCATGTTGTAAATAATTCAGATCATGAGTGATTCAGGCTTTTTATATTTTGTGGAGAGTGGAGCAGAATTACAAAAGCATAGAGTTTTGCTCTTCTGTTAATAATTCCTGACTTGAACACACAGCAAGAGAAGTCCCCTTCTGTTCCTTTGCATATTTGCATATAAAGGTTAAGTCTTTATAATTAAACATGGCTTTTTTTTCCTCTCCATTTCCAAACCAGTGCAGAAATTGGCTTCAGGAGGAAAGGGTGGTGTTTAGTACTTTCTGAAGAAGTTAATAATAGTATTTTTGCCACTTAATTCAGAGGTCACATATGGAGGATTTGGTATTTGTCCTCTTACAAAGTGAGCTTCAATTCTTAAGTATGCCAGAATGGTTTAGGAGGTTTTTTTGTTCGTTTTTGTTGTTTTGGGGTTTTTTGTTTTTTGTTTTGTTTTTCTGTTTGTTTTTTTTTTTTCTTGTTTTTNAAGTGAGCTTCAATTCTTAAGTATGCCAGAATGGTTTAGGAGGTTTTTTTGTTCGTTTTTGTTGTTTTGGGGTTTTTTGTTTTTTGTTTTGTTTTTCTGTTTGTTTTTTTTTTTGCTTGTTTTTAAGTACACAAGACAGTTAATATCTGTTAGCCCTGCCCTTCAACATATGCTAAGAAGAGGAGCCCATCTGTTGGGTTTTATCATCCCTAGAGGTACTCTAGGGCTGTGCCAATGAAGGGTGATGTCTTTAGTGAAGTCTGGCACACCTCTACTGGCATTGGTTCAGTTTGTTGCTTATATTTAAATTTTCTGTCCTGATTTTTTTTTTTCCCCCAGTTTATCCATTCCTAGGAGCTTCCAACAGTGACTTTATACCCTTTTCAACTCCACACCCCTCCTCTCCCCAGGAAATACCACATCTTACTTGAAATTCAGGGTATGACTTTAAAATTATAGGAATTCATAACCTTGGACTGCTCATTTGGTTTTGACAATTTTTCTGTCTCCCTTGACTGCTGAGTGTTTTGGAAGAACATCATTACACATAAATATGCCTGGAGCAAAACCCAGCATTGATTCTGTTCTTTGTGACCTAGTGTAAGGCTGCATCTGACATTATTTTAGCACTCACATTTTTGCCTTTTCCACACATTTTGTGTGGTAGCAGCAAGACTGTAATTGACCTTGTGAGGCCTTTGGTGCCAGTTGAACATTTGTAATTTGGATCTTCAGTTAAAAACCAAACCTGATGATTGTAGATCTCATCATCTGTGATCTTGACACCTGAAGGCTTCTTTGATTTCTCCTCTGACCCAATATTTTAAAGTTTAAGAGATTGGTCTAGTGAGTACTGTTGCCTTCATGGTGCCAACTTGCTGACTGGGACCAAGGCTCTGTTGTGGTGTGCTTTGCATGGATAAAAAGCTCAGGAGTAAGAGGGACAACAAGGAGGATGGGAGTTGAGGTGTGCAGTGGTTGATGTGATGGCAACTAAGAGTCATTCTTAATGAGGAAGTGGTAGACCTCAGTGGTGCAGAAAGAGAGAGCAGCAGGGTTTCCTTGCTGTCAGCCACAGAGCCACTGCATGCATCTGGCAGACACTCATGCTACCCACATCTTTGGATATGTGTCATCCCATTTTGGGACTCTGCCTTCCCCAAGTTGTATTTGTGCTGTAAAAACACTGGAAAGAGGGACTTGGTTTTAGTAAAACACCTATGCTCAACACCAGCAGCTTCCTCCATGATGACTGGACTTGCACATTTGCAGTAACCAGCAGTCTGCTGTCAGTGCAGAATCCCACTTGGAGCACAATGCTTGTACCCTATTGCCCTTTCTACCTGTCCCTGTATTGTAGGAAAGCTTCTTTAGTTTTGATTTTACACCTTGTGTTAATCTGCGAATTTCTTCTGTAAGATCTTAGAGTCACCTGGAGCATGCAGAAAGTCAAAAATAAAAATCCAACAGTGAATTTTAACAGAATTACAGATCCAGTAGGAGACTAGAAGTATCCTGAGGTGTTGAAGTACTTTTGTCTGGCATATTGGTGTCTGCAGTGAAAGAACTCCCTAAATCTTTATCTCCTTCCTCTGTTGACATATTGTATTTCCCAAAGGCGATGTCCTTCTCTTTGTTAACTCTGATTCTGTAATTTTTTTACCATCTGAGCAAGCCTGATTTAACTTTGCCACTTTTATCTGTTTTATCTTACATACCCAATACCAGTCTTCTGGGTTTGTTTTGGTTGTTTCTTTCTTGTTAAGATCTATTCTGTAGCCTATTTAAACCAGACTTTGAGTCCTTGAAAGCTAGCTGGTAAGTAAATTAGCTTTTTCTAGAGGGGCTGTAGATCAAATTATAAAATTACCCTCTGATAGATGACAAAGGCACTTGCCTGCCCACATCCTCTAGAACCTAGGTCAGTTGTCATAATTGCTTCCTTAATGGTACCATAGTGTCTAATGATTTCAGATGGGATTAAATCATAGGAACAATGTTGTATAATGCTGTAAAAAAAAATTAGATAAGGTATGTTTGGGTGACTTTGAAATGTGCCTAAGTGGAGAAATAACACAGTTATCTGACCTACAGGTGGTTAAGTTTCTGTGCATGGTGATAAGGAAGTTATTCCCCATGGAAAGTAGAATAATATTTCTAGCATTAGATAAGCTTTATTTGCATCAGTTGTGGCTCTGTAATGGACACATAGAGCTTGCTTAGCTAATTCACATGCAGAATATCACAGTTATATTTGTACCACTGGTATTAAAGCTTGACATTTCTAATACATTTGCTTTTTTTGTAGCAGGTTAAAAATTTAGTCCTGCAAGTATTGAGGAACGCTTATTTTAAATGCTAGTGCACAGCTAACATACTCTGGTGGGTTTCACCTTTTTTAGTACACCAGAAGGTTTCTGTCAGTGTGTTAAAAAAATGGTTGGGAGAACAGTTTATCAAGGAAAAAAACTTACCTCTAGCTCATTTGAAACCCGAGAGCTGCTGATGCTAGTAAACCAGGCAATTCTTTGGGGAACTTGGCAACCCACAGGCCAGCTTTCCTATTCATTCCCCTTTGCTGGAACCTGTGTTGATGTGTACTTAGCATGCGTAGCTGTTATTCAAGTTACACCAATCACTATGAAAATGGGAACAGGGAGAGTATGGAAGAGCTTTGCTTGCTGTTACCAAGGTGACTTGGTTTTGCTTGCTTCAACACTCACTCATCCTTGTGGTTTTATTGCCTCACGGTTTTATTGCTTTACGGCACTTCGAGTGCAACCAAACAAACCCTCGAGGGTGAAAAAAGTGGGAGAAGGATAAAGGGAAGGAGCAAACTTGAAAGCCAGCAGCTGCCTATTTTCCTGCAGGGGGATTTTACTTAAGGTCATAAACTGCCCCGTTTTTCTCACCTTTAAAAGGGTGGGAGAAGAACAGGAGGCAGCAGCTGGGACTGCATCCCATTAAAAGGTTTTTGTTCTACTCTGCTAGACACATCTGTGTGGTTGGAGGGTCCTGCCTGTGCCTGGGCTGCAGGGCCTCTCCAGGGACCCCACAAAGGCTCTGGCCAGCAGAGGGCAAAGCTGCCACATACTTACGGCAGCTCTGCATCTAGTGTGTTTTAATTAAGCTCTGTACATAAATTGGGGGTGGGGAGGGGAGAGAAACAAGTCCCCTGTATTCCCATAGAGCCTGCAAGGTGACCAGGTGTTGGGGCGCAGGGTCCCCAGGTATCAGCCCATAATCGTGGCTCTCATCTAATGCCTTAATTGGACCAGAAAGATGCTTTACTAGTATATTCAAGAGAAATACTCATCAAGCTGAGGAAAAATGTCTCCAAGGATAACTAAAACTGCTTCACCTGGGTTGAATACCCTCTCTGCTTCAGACAGCAGAGCTATCCACAGAGAAATTTGGGTAGTTTGGACTGAGTTACTCTTCACAGTCAATAACAAACCAGATGAATGCAGGTTTCATCAACAGAGATCTCTGCTGTCTGGTGGGAGCATTCATTATGGTGTGTAGGATGCAGGTTACATGTATTATTTTCTTTTGCTTTTGGTAAGAAGGAAGAATTAATACAAAAGTAGGAAGCTTACAGATTCCTTGACTCTGTGGAGGGAGCTTCTTCCAGTTCCCCAACCTTCTGAATAATGTATGGGGTAAACGTGGTTGAATACCTTTTTGTCTTCATGTTTGTGCCATTTTCTCCTTTGGTTTGGTTGTGTTTTCACCACCAGAGCTAGTTTTTCTGTTTGCTTTCCTTTCCCTTACCTGCTACACACCAAAATGTGGTTTTACTATGAAAAGTGGCTTTTTTTTTTTGGTTACCTAGTACCTTGTGTAGCATTTGTTTGGTGTGTATTTTGGGAAGACAGCAGCTCCCACAGATCTTGCTCATCCTGTCTGGTGACTCAGTAGATAACTTCTTGCAAGGTTTAGCTTAGAAGACCTCTTCTGTGTGTACAAATTCAAAGGGTACTTAATCTGTTCCCTCAATTTAGTCAGACTAATAACATCTTGATTCAGAAATGGGCTGTGCTGTCTAGGCTGAGCTTCATGCTTGCCAAAAGAGCCTTACTGTAAATGCAAAAGCTTTGAGTTTTCTCCCTTATGGCAAGTAATATATGTCAGTTATTCTTGTATGATAATAAATACATTCTTATTGAAAGGTAACAAGGTGGGAGTTTTCTGTCTGTCACTGATTATAAGCTAGGGTCTGACTTCACGGTGGCTGTTACCTGTTCCATTTACCTCCTTTTATATTATATTTTCCTTTGTTATTCCCCATGTTGTAGCTGTAGACTTTCTTGCTTCTTATGTCTTACACTATGGCAGATACAGAAACATCTATCCATTCATTTAGCTGAGGTTTCAGGCATAATTAATCTCTTGCATACAATGCTGCTTTGATAGAATGTTTTTTTTCTTCCAACATTTAACACTCTCAAAATTGAAAGCTGAATTTTTAACCTGCACTGAAACATCTTCTGCAAAGCTTACTATTTATGCTACTGCAATTCATCCTCAAATATTTTACTTCATCTTCTCCCAGCAGTAGCTCTGAGGTGTTGTCTGGTTTATGCTCTGCACACCTCTTGTGTCAAATATCAAATGGTAGATTAAACTCTACCCCTAGAGCACAGAAGAGAGTCCTCATCTCCTGGATTTACCACTTGACAGCAGTTTATTTTAATCTTAAAAGAGCCAGATGATTGAGATGAGCAGATTTACTCAGTGTTTTATGCTTTTAGCTAAGGGTTGGTTTTCAGGCCTGTGCCCTGATGCTGCCCCCCTGCTCTGCCTCGGGTCACCCAGGTGGGCACCAAACATCTGCATTCACACCAGAGCTTCTCTTAGGCCAAAAATCACAGCTACGGAAAAACCACAGTGAGTCTTCTGTAAACTCTAAGCAAGAGGGAAATAATTTCCCTTTTCCTTCTAATTCACATAATCTTTTTCCTTCCTGTCCTCTGTTTATGCCTGTTACTTTTCTCTTTGTCAGTGTTTTCCTGGATGCCAGGATTAAAAGTGAACCCGTTACCCTCTAATGATCCCCATAAGCTTGCCTAAAACCCTGTTGCTCTTTGCCAGATCCATTGCTGTGCTCTTACACTAATGGAAAAAAAGCCAGAATAATACAATTTGAATGGGGGGGCAAAATATTTAAAGCTATGTAGGTATTGAAACATGCAGCTGTGCAGCCCAATTGTGTTTAGACTATATCTGTACATAAAATTTTATGGCCATATATATCTTTCTCTCAGTGCAACTATATTTAGACACAGCTGCAGCAGCAGAATGGGTCATCTGTAGCTTCCACCAGGGGGATGCACACAGAGTAATTTTGCAGTTTTAAAGGCTGATTTTGGCACCATCCCTAATTTCAGATGCCCTGATTACAACTCCTGTGCTGCATTTTATATCCCATTGGTTGTGAAAGTATTTTGTTGTTGTTGGGTCAGATTCTTGCCTTTAGGGAAATCTGACAATGTGGCCCACTCCTCTTAACTCGTACTTTCTTCCTTTGTGGGTCAAGTACTCAGTTTTTATTTTGTCCTAAATTGTGTATACTTGTCTCTTTGATTTGTGAAAGCAACAATTTTAAGGAATGGTCGAATAACATTAGAGAAATCCAGCCCTATCCCTGGCAGTGTTCAAGGCCAGGTTGGACAGGACTTGGAGCAACCTGGAGCTGGTCTAGTGGAAAGTGTCCCTGCCTGTGGCAGGGGTTTGGAACTGGATGAACTTTAAGGTCCTTTCCAACCTAAGCCAGTCTGCATTTCTATGAAATATTCAAATAGATTAAAGCAACTGGTAGGTGGTAGGCACTGAATGGTGTGTACAGAAGAAAGGACCATTCCTTTGGGGAGCTTCCTGAGGAGTTTGTATCAGAAAGCAATGGCTGGATTTTCCTCAGTGGGGAGGTGTGCACTGGCTAATGCTGAGTGTGGCCACATAATAATATATCATATTATCACAGAACTGTGGTGACAGGACAAGGGGTAACAGGTTCAAACTTAAACAGGAGAGGTTTAGATTGGATATAAGGAAGAAATTCTTTCCTGTTAGGGTGGTGAGATGCTGGAATGGGTTGGCCAGGGAGGTTGTGAGTGCTCCATCCCTGGTGGTGTTCAAGGCAGGGTTGGATGAAGCATTGGGTGACGTGGTTTAGTGTGAGGTGTCGCTGCTTATGGCAGGGGGGTTGGAACTGGATGATCTTANAGGGTTGGATGAAGCATTGGGTGACGTGGTTTAGTGTGAGGTGTCGCTGCTTATGGCAGGGGGGTTGGAACTGGATGATCTTAAGGTTCCTTCCAACCCTAACTATTCTATGATTCTATGGCCAAAGCTGGACATGCTTGAAACCTTCTGGGAGAGGCTGGTCTGCCAGACCCTTGGACAACTATGCTGTCACCAGCCACAGTCTGGCGAAGCGTCTTGGCTTCCCAAGTGAAAAGAGCTTTTTGGTTTCTCAATGTTCACTTCCCTTCAATACTGTTTTCTGAGGCAGATGTTAATGATGAGGTGCAAGCTGGTGTGATAATACCAAGCTCATGGTACTGTACTTTCCTGTTATTTCTAACAGTCTTCTAGATCTGCCTTGCAGAAGAGGTGTGAAAATACTTAAGGAGAGAGAAGCAACCTGGGATTTGCAGCTGGGAGGTGATGAGTGCTGGGAGCTGTTGCTGGCCTCTCACACAGGCAGAACAGACTCTTCTGCGGGGGACTGCATGCATGACCACAGATCATGGGAGAGCTGAATCATGCTCTTGGCCTCAGCAAGCTGACTTGGTTGTGTGACTGCAGTATCTCTGTGTCCTGGGTTAGCAGTTATTTTTCTCAGTCTTAGTAGCTGTGTTTTTGACTTTCAGCCTGGAAACAACACTACTTCAAAGACCCAAAAGTGTACCAATGGGCTTTTGTTACTGCTGCTTTGGAAACAGAGGGAACTGAGCAGCTGTCCACCTTGCCTGGTCTCTCAGAGGATCCTTCTGTTGTGGGATTGCTGAAGGTCGAAGAACAACGAGTGCCAATCATGACCGCAACACTGCACCGGCAGCAATATCGCACCAACCAAGACTCCCTGATTCCCATCCATAAGCTGATCCATAGACTGGAGAGCCAAGGAGTAATCAGTAGGACCCTTTAATAGCCCCATATGGCCAGTGTGAAAGTATAATGCAGAGTGGAGACTAACAGTAGACTATCGTGGCCTGAATGAAGTCACACCACCATTGAG
>NDXB01014079.1:0-44023 GCA_002631895.1 Agapornis roseicollis
AAAAAAAAAAAAAAAGAAAACAAAAAAGAAGAAAAAAAGAAAAAAAGAAAATAAGAAAAAAGTTAAAAATAAAGGGGTTTGTGTAGAAATCTAGAGTCTGTCCCTACATGAGACAGTGGAAAGAATTCCAAGTAGAATATGCTTTTGCACAAATCTTTGTCTTAGGAGAACATAACTTTTTTTCAGTGCAATTCAGCAGCTGTTTTCCTTTCTCATTCAGAAAGATAGCACTTAAAGGGGTAGCTACAGTAAACCACGGATTACAAAACCACCATCATCAGGTGCTATTCCCAGTCTTCTAAGGCAAATAGTAATATTCAGTCTTTAAGTATGTATAATTTTTGAGATTATAAACTAGGAGTACTTCAAAGTTTTTGGAGAAAAAGAAATACTATCAGTAAGCCTAGGAAGGAAAAACTGTCTCTTTGCTTAAAAGACAGCTTCAACTGTTTAGAATGTTTCAGGTTTGTGTTATGTAAAAATATTTGATTCATGCTTATCTGCTATTAACAAAACCTTTATTAACTTCTTTATTCAGTAGTAGAGAAATTACATGGCATGTGACTTACCTTGGACTGAAAAGAGAAAGGTGAAAAGTACTAGCTTTTTATGTACGTAGGTAATTTAATAGAAATAAGCTGAGAAAAATAAAAGCATTTTACAGGTACCTCCTGAGATAGAAATTATGAAGGTTTTTAAATAAAACTGTCTGGGTCTAATTCTACTCAATAAAATGACTCCGTACTGTCATTCTAACTCCTGAAGCAGATTTGCTCAATTTATAAACAAAAGCATTTTCTCCCAGTTAGTAACCAGCCAAACAAGTACCACCCTTAAAAGTCAGCCTTTCACTACCACTGTTCTTCAGGTCATCACATAACACTATTACCTCCACCTGTTCTGGCAGAGGAAACTGCCTATAAATGACTTGTAGTACCAGCTGGCCAAGACACAGCAGAATTTCCTTCAGCTGCAAAGCTAACTCAGCTCTCACATGGCTAAAACCAGCCTGCACCATCACTGAAAATGTCTGCCTGCAGAGGAACTCTTCAACAACCATAAAAGAGCAGCCTTGCTCAGTAGGAAACTGAGATTTCTCTTTTTCCTCACCAAAAGCCACATATGGAGGCAAAGGCATGGGCTGCAGATGAATGCATCAGCCCACTTGTACCAGAAAGGCTGGGCTCTGAGGCGAGGTCTCTGATCAAGCCCTGACATAAGCCAGATCGACACTGCAATCAATCAAACGGACTTCATGTTCCTCAAGTCTTCTCCAGCCAATGCTTAACGGTCTTTTGACTTCCAGGTATTTTAACATCCAAATGTTTCTTTTTGGTGAACACAACAGGGGAAGTAAGAAGAAATTCAGGAAATGGTTGCGATACACGGTTCGCTGTGATGGGACCTGTGAGGCACCAAGTTTCTCTTTGGAAAGTGCAGTCCCATGCATGGAAAACTGTTCACTGCTGCCGCCCGGAGGTTACAGGCTGCCAGACTCCCGTTTCCCTTAGTGAGTCACACCTGCTACGTTATCTAGCTCTGCTGCTTCTTCTTCAGGTACAGTTGTACCAAAAGCCAGCAAGAGTGTTTTCAATAACGTTAAATTAAATCTGTACTGCAAAGCCTGTATTATCATCACTGAGGACTAAATGAATCTTCAATCTAGTGCTACATTAACTACACTGGAGATTTCCCAATTCCCTTTGTTTCTAAAAGCTTCAATGCCTAAAGTATTTCCCAAAAGTCATGACAAAAAATCCCCACAAAAACCCAGAGAAGTGACTCTAGGCAGATCTAGATGCTCTCAGGACATGTTTAATACTTGGGCTGCGTATTTCTAGAACAGTTTAAGCAAGCAAAAATACAACCACTTAACACCATAAAATTAGTCAAAGAACAAGAAAGCTCAAGATAAACCTTAAATGTTGGTTGAATGGATGAGTACAGATCAATAGAGAATACTGTCCATGCTTTTGTTGATAAGATTTAACATAAGAAATAAAAAGACAGGTGTCAACAAAACGTCTTTCCACATTGAAGCATGGCATGCTTAAAATAATGCTGATTTTCGGGGTATATTTTTTTGTGCAGTACAATGCATGTTCCTCTAAATCTCCACATGCTGAAGAAAGAACAGTGCCATTTTATACACAAATTTGAAATACAAATTTGATCATGCAGCTCAGCCAACCTGAATGATCAGTTTGATCACCTGCAAAGGGAAGATCTACTCCTGGCTAATGTCAAACTTCTCGCTGTCTTACCTGTTACGCTGCCATTTAGCCTGTGCTCTGGTGTTCAAGTGGGTTCCCCTTTGTTTAGTGACTCTTACCAGCTCACTAACAGAAATTAATTCAGCACCACCACACACAAAATCTTTGTTTTGTGAGCTCAATCTCCTTTGCAAATAGCCTCACCAATGCTACAGCCGCTCTGAAAAGGAATGCAACATCTCTTCAGAGGCAGAAGGAAACCCACTACTGACCCACACTGCAGCAGGCAAGCTGCCGGATTCAAAATCACATTTATTAGACCACCTGAGGGGCTGGGGGAGGAGAGAGGAAGATGCACACAGCTGTAAGCAAACCATTCCTGCTTTACCTCTTTCCACAGGCTTCCACTGCTCTTACACAGCTGTAATACTGCTGTTACACTTTTATCATCCCACTGGAATTCACTTCAACAATGCTTTTCAAAAGTATCTTTTCTTCTGCAATTAATTCTTTTTTCCCAGTCCCTTTCCCCTCAGAAATCTGCAAATACCTGCTTTCTTACAGCTTTAGCTTATTTGTACAGCACGGGAGATCATTTCCTTACATGCCTGCCTTCTCCATGTCTTTCTCTCTGCACAGACTGTCATATCCACTCTTTATTCAAATTCTACCACAAAATTCACCTTCCGAACAAGTCAGATCCACTTCCTGTGATAAAGCTCACCATTACAAATGCAGGTTCATTATGGTAGTGCCTTATCCTAAGGCACTTTGCATACCCGCCTGAAAACAAATTTTCTTGTATAAATATGATTGCTGTTCATGGACAATCATAGAATCCTGAGTAAAAGAGTGGTCCGTCCAGTGCTAGCACGATATTTTGCCATTGAAAAGATGAAATTATCTGGGCTTAATTCATACTCTTTGATTTGTATTCTGACGAAGAAAATCTAAAATGAAGCTTGGTATAATGAAACTGTTACATTGCTTGTTTCCATTCATTTTCACTAAAAAAAAATACCAAACTCCCACACCTTTATATGGGAAACCAGTTCAAAACAACAACAAGAAAAGCCTCCTAGGTATCATGACCTGGTGCAAGCTACTTGCTAGTAAGTAAGGCCTACCCACTGCAGCAATTGCATGCACCATGCTGCATGAGAGCAGAAAATGCACACACAAATTTTCCCTTAGTGCGACATATCAACATTAAAGGACAAAGCATGACTAACGACAGACACCTGAAGTGCACCTGAAGCAGCATTTCACCCATAAGGATGATTTTGACTGCCATGACAACTGATGCTATTATCATGCCACGGCCATGAAGATGATCTAATAGCAGGTGTTGCAGCACCCTATCTTCATCTAACTCACTCACTGAGCGTCAGTGGAAAAGAGAAACACTGCTTGTTCTTGGCAGATCCTGCTCTCAGCAGCAAAGTAAGCTGGTCCTTTTTACCTTAAACTAAGAGGTATTAAGTTGCAACAGTACCTACCTGTATATCCCTATTTCCAAATAATGGAAAACACACTATTACCAAGGTAATGGGGTCCTATGTATTCTAAGAACCCAAAATAAAACAACTATCACCACTCTTTCTGTTGTAGATTGTCCTAGCATTCACGACAATTAACCACTGGTGGTTCAACTTACAACTTCTGCTACATAAAAGCGAAAGAGGGAGGTGGTGGCTCTGGAAAGCCAAGGGACTTTAATTTCACATCTGGACAACTGCTAGACCCCCCATAATTCCTGGAACAGCCTCTCCTCTGAGCATGTGGCAGACACACCATTACTCGCTGCATGTGCACTTCCATTATTGTCTTTGCAGTTAAAAAAATACCGCTAGCTATACTAAGATGCTGGCAACAATTTCAGGAGTTTGGATAATCTGAAGTAGTCAGGAGTCCTTGCCAAGTACATCTCAAAAAAAAAAAACCTAAAAACAAATAAAAAAAAAACCCTGAAAAAATACTTTTACTTCAGAGCTTTCCAAATAATTTGTATCTTAGCCTTCATACAGTCACAGAGACCTTCAGCAAACTGGGACAGAAATGGCACTGCATGCAGCCAACTTCTTCATTGGGAAAAGGCATCAACTCTATGAAGAACCTTAAGCCACTGAAGTCTTTAGCATTTTCCACAACCTCCTTTTCCTCTCCTTCCATTAGGATACTTCAGAATTTGGTTTCAGCTGACATTAAAGACATACCTGAACAGTGAAGTTTTTGTTCTGTCCCCGGTAGGAAAATAGCAGCATCTTTAGTATAACCTTAACTGATGACTACCTAATCAAGAGCAGCACTTCTCAATTATGGTAAAGAAAATTACTAGTCAGTCACTCTAAATTACTACATGTAATTAAAAACAAATTATATACACAGTTACAAAGATGCAAATAAACTGGCTTGTAGGTTTTAATTTAAAGCAACTGGCATTACACAATGAAAGCATTAAATCAGATCTAGACATTCTTACATAGCTCTTTACTATATAGTTTATTAACATCTATCTTCAGCTATGACTTTCACTACTCCTTTTAATTCTTGATTGGAAATATGCCTTCTCCCAGATTCTAAGCACTAGTTTGTTTATTCCCCCCAATAATCTCAAAATTGAGAACTGCTGTATCAGATTCCACACCTCCCCCCACCCCCAGAATGTCTTTACCACTAATTATTCAGTCACAAATCTGTTGCATATTTCATTCAGAGTCAGTTTTTTTGGCAGTAACTAAGACTTCTTCAGCAACAGTTCACTAGTTTAAATTCATTATCTATTGCTAATTAAAATGATCTGTTTTATTGTCACAGATGAAAAATCCTGTTACAGAAACTAATGAGCTGCAGCCTTCAGTAACCGAGAGGATGTGTTGACAACCATGAACACTTAAAGCCAGTGCCAATCAGGTCTAATTGAGATTAACCTTCAAGTATTTACTACTACTCATCAGATTAGGTGGAATTAGAGGGAAGCACAGTCAGCAAACTACCAGTAAATCCACAGATGCAAATAATAGTTAGAAACACTTCTAACTATAACCTTCATGTTCTGCTTAAATTAATCTAAAATAACCTTGAATTACAATTGGGTTTACAATTTTTTTTTTTTTAAATTGCCTATTCAAGTATCTTGTTATTTTTTCATAATATTACTCCTAGACAGGACCAGTGAAAAACAAAAGATTACTTATTAAGATGAAACAATGCATTTTATTGCTTTGGATAAACTATTTAAACATAAAAATCTAGAAAATGCACTTGACTCCAGAACCTGCATATATACAGGTGCTCCCTAGATAACCAGCTTCTTTTGCCTCATGCTAAGCAGACAAGTCTGAATCTTTCTGGGTAATCTGATTTTCCTGGGCTCCAAGCACTGCTTGAGTTCCCAATGGACTGCAGGAGTAGTTCTATCATGACTTCTGACAATAAACTCAGTAATACAGGAGTCTAATCTGAGGTACGTTAAAATACAGAAATTTAAGCCACTGTATTTAACCACTGACAACTTCCAATTAGTTGCATTATACTTTGTTAAGGGAGCTGCATTTTAGGGGAAAATAATGCCTATCTGCTATGAAAAAATGGAGCAACAGTAAAGAGTGACTCTTCAGTTAAACATTGAATTAATCTGGTCCTCTGGCTCAGTCTATCATCATGGCATTAAACACCACCAGTGTGTTGCATGAATGCCTTACCAAGAAAGGTTTCGGTTTGTTTTTTATCCCCCTTTGCTTAGAATAAGAAAATAAAATACTGGCTTGATTTTTCTGTGAAAAATATGGTACAGTAGAAATTAATGGAACATCTATTTGATATCATGCAGAAGTAAATTCATCTCATCCCTACTATAAGAAAAACACCAAAAAAAAATCCCAAATCCCTAAGGTTTATTAAGACTTAAATGTCTGTAATTTTCAGAAGACTTCAGAAAAATTAAACCAAATTATGGTCCAATGGAACAGTTAGCCTTCTCTGTAAAACGTCAGGGAGACTATTTTCATTCTATTCTTGTTAGTTCCTGAAAGATGAGACCCTCCATCACTTCTTCACAGGGTAAGAATGGGACTTGAGCTGTTTTTCTGTTTTGCTTTCTGAGGAAACCAGAAGTGAAAGGGATTAAGAAAAAGTGTATTTATTTGCCCAGTACATAGCATCTCCAGCACAGATGCTTTGTTCACATGGTGATTAGGACAACATAGATACAAATTTTAACAAGACTCAAAACATTTTATGCAGATTATCAGGAAAGATTTAACTCCTTGATTAGATAACACAGTATCATAGAATAATTAGGGTTGGAAAGGACCTTAAGATTATCAGGTTCCAGCCCCCCTGCAATGGGCAGGGACACCTCACACTAAACCATGCCATGCAAGCTCTATCCAACCTGGTCTTGAACACTGCCAGGGATGAAGCACTCACAACCTCCCTGGGCCACCCATTCCAGTGCCTCACCACCCTAATAGGAAAGAATTTCTTCCTTATATCCAATCTAAACCTCCCCTGTTTAAGTTTGAGCCCATTATCCCTTGTCCTGTCACTACAGTCCCTAATGAAGAGTCCCTCCCCAGCATCCCTATAGCCCCCCAGCCCCCCAGATACTCCAGCAGCCTTTCCACTAGGCTCCTAAATGTTCTTGAGACTTCAGTCTCCGAGAACATCTACTTACCATACAACACAGAGTAAGTACAACAGACTCTATAGTTTAGAAATTATTTAATTTACAAATGCATATACCATGTCTTAAAGCAATCATGATGCAAAATCTCAGTTGGTTGCACTGATGTAAATTGCCTTTTTAGCTTCATTTACACTAGGAAGTCAATTTCTCCAGTAATGCTTCTATCCCCTTTACATTTTTATTTAGCTTCAACTTTGGAACAAGATTTTTCAGTCCTTTTTTGACTGTATTTGCCACTTTTTGATCGGGGCTCCGGAGAAGGCTAGAAGAAACAGGAAAATAGACAAGGATGTCAAAGGTCAGCAGGTATGTCATAGGGAAAGAAGCTGTCCATGTAAGAAAACAGTACCTCCTTATAAATAATATAATTCCGGGCAGATGTTATTACTTCCTACTAGAAAAAATTTAAAACTTTCCAGAAAGCATGAAACACCAAGTGAGAACTGAACACACAATAAATCAGACTGGAAGTAACTGCAGATCCCTGCTCAAAGTGGGCCCAAACATTGGGTCAGATAAGGCTGCTCAGGGCTTCATCTATTCCAGGGCTGACACACAGGAGACAGGCCAACCTCCCTCACCACTGGGCTGTCCTCATGGCAAAAAGGCTTCTCCTTACCTCCAGCCTGAGTCTCAACTTGCACTGCTGCCTCCCACCCTCTAGCCACTCATTCAACTGGTTCTAAAGGGTGAATAAACTTAAATGACTAGAAAGCCAAAAATCTTCAAATGGACTGACTAGGTAATCCTGAGTTTCAGATACGCACATAAGTGACAGATGGCTTCTGAAAACCAACAACAGAACAAAAATCAATCATAGATTCAAAGAGAACTGGCAATGTCTGAAAATTACCTCCGTCAGAGGGATCTTGCATCCCTCATGACAAAAGTATCTGGTTTTAAATGAGTGTTTTTTAAACTCAACAATTATTTTATGTACAAGACAACTGCAGTTATCTATACCAGACTAAGTTAAACTTATCCCTGCTGTATGATTTAAGTAATGTCTCAACTTCAATGCATGCAGTTAAACAAAAATGACGTTAATTACTAGTGTTAGTGATGTAAGCAGGTGTCACATGAAATGGAACAAAAGCAACTGGCTTTGTTTGTGTTCTCAGCTGCTCAAATCAAAGTGTGTCATGCCAAGAGTCATCAAGAGAAATTCAATTTACAAAGGATTCAGATTTATTTAAAATTAAAATCCCAAAGCAAACTAAAACCAAAATTATAGCAAACAAACAAGCAAACACTCATTACTCCCCCATATTTTTGTCTCTTTTGTGTTAGGTGTGTTTCAATATTGCTGAAAAATGTTTAACTGCCAATCTGGAAGATAGGCTTTCCGTGCTTGGCAACAAAGCACTTGTCAAAGTTCCACTCTGTAGTACCATGAGTAATAGCAGCCAGGGAAAGACTGACATTCATCACATACTTTTCCACAAAAAAAACCACTGCTTCTGTACTAGGTTTTCCTAACAAACAATTACTAGTTTCGTGTTTTCTATGTAAGTCTTCAATACCTATTAAGAGACTGTTGTCATGGTGAAGCTAAGCAGTTATTTCCACTAACTTACTTTGTAACTTTATTTGGACAATCAAAACAGCTTAATACATAAGCCAGGAACATCACATGCTAAAGGAATCTGCTCAGCCTTGAGTTAGGGAAAAAAAGTCTAGGCACTGGTACAGTACATTGTCAGTGAACAAGCCTTTACTACAAATCTCCACTAAACATCTGTGCACAGGATCAGATAACTTAAAAGCATTAGAAGCATTTATTGAATTCTAAAGACTTATTATGAAAGGCAAAGAAGTGTTATTATTTCAGCAGCTGAACAATCTTAGCAGCCAAATCCACATGACTATTACAATGTTGTGTAAACTGGTTTTGAATCTGGATTGCAGCTACTCTTCTACTGCCAATTCTTCGCACTAATGTTCTGAATGATAATGACTAAACAAAGTTAGAACTAAACACATATTAACTAACAGAAGTCCTATTAGTGAAAACAGCTTTTGATTTACTTTGCAAAAGAGCATGAACACTAAAGTCATAAAGAGCAGAGATGGAAAATGAACAGCAAGGAGTCTAATGTAACTTTCGGTGAGGGAGAAGGGGGATAGAAACAAGGAAAAGGAGGTTTTTATTTTTCAAGATCATGTTGTCTGTTTGAACTGTTTGCTGACTTTGGCTCAGTGCAACTTTTTTGGAGGAGTAAGCTGAGTAATGCTGACCCAGCAGCTTCACAACACAGACAGCTTTGGGTTAGGACAAAAACTTGGGTTTCTATGATCTGACACTGACAAGTAGTTACAAAACGAAAACAGCAATGATTAACACAACCATTTACATTCGATAAAACAAAATAATAATATTAGTTCAATTCCTGTGGGGTCTTTTTTATCTCATCAGTTACACAGTCCTCTGCTTCAAAGCTGTGAGCCAGTTAGCTCACCACAACCCTTTGCATGATCTGTTCTTTCATATGGTCTGTTTCAAACACTTTTCTACTTCAGTATGAGACACACTTAGCTCCATAATTAAGCCATCTACACACATGAGTAAGTTACCAAAATTTCCCATCCCCCAAACCAAAAAAAAAAAAGAATTCTTGCACGCTGCTGCCAGTCAGGGGTATTTCAGAGTTAATTATTTTAATGCAGCTTATTTGTGCACTGCCTTTTTGAGAATTTTGTGCTTGTAAAACAAGACTTACAGGCACAATTTTTAAAATATTAGATTTTTAATCTTTAGGATTAAATCAAATCTTTTAAGATCTTCCAACACTGAGCTAATTCCTAGTACTGTAAAAGCCTGAGTTCAAGGAACCTATGGGAACTCTGTTTTGTTTCCTATCCTGTTCCATTGCAGACTTAGCAGTGTCATGAAAGACGGTACATACTGAGTTAAAAATGGTACTTTGCTGATAGAAATTTTAACTGATGTTCTCTTAGCTGTTCAGGAAAGTAACACTGGAACCTAATCAGAAATAGCCATGTGGCTTACATACCAACAAAGAATAATGGCACCTCGATTTACTTCAGCCCAAGTCTTCATATTTTCAATACCAACACGTTCCAACAATGTTCTTCCAAAGCAAACTGTAAAGTGTGGGAAAGGAGCAGGGAGAAGAAAAAAAATTAGACAGTATCTTTACACATAGAAGCCTGATAAAACACCTCTACAGTTGTGATTTAATCAAATAATTTCAAGCCACCAAGCATTCACGATGTTTTTCTGTCTCAAAATGTCTATTCAATGCAATGAATACATTCATAGATGTTTGGCAACATTCAAGTAGTGCTTTAAATTAATTAGACAACAACAGCCCTGTGTGACAGTTTATTAACGTACAGCAGGCAAACATGCTGTTTCATAGAACCACAGACTGGTCTGGGCTGGCAGGGACATTAAAGCTCATTTCGTTCCAACCCCTCTGCTATGGGCAGGGACACCTTCCACTAGACCAGGTTAATCAAAGTCCCATCCAACCTGACCTTGGACACTGTCAGGGAATGGGCAGCCATAGTGCACCCTGTTCCAGTGTCTCATCACTCTCAGAGTGAAGAACTTCCTCTTTATATCTAATCTAAATCTACCCTCTTTTTTTTTTTAAAGGGTGTCAAAGTCGATTCACATCTTAAGGAAGACTTAAAAAACTTGAAAAGAATGACACCAAAACGAGAGACAGTTACAAACAATACACTAATACGCACACACCTCTGCTGAAAACGCTACATCTGTAAGCATCTGACACTACAACTGAAGACACAAAATGTGTCTTAAGTTACTTAAAACTTCAGAGCTAATCTTTTATTGATGCATGAAAACCACAAGGAACCTTGTTTGTTTCAGCTGTACTGATGCTACAAGGCATCAGTGGCTTTGAAAGTTGCAGATTCATTACACCAATGGCATATGCAAAAGAATCTAGGCTCCTCTCAAGTCCCTAACTGAATCTGAAGGATTGAACTTCAGGAAAACTGTTCTTACAACTGTAAGTTTGCTGCTGAGCAAACTTACCAGTAAACAACCCAAAAACCCCACAGAACACTGACATACTCTAACCTATGTTACACCCACCTCCTTTCAGTTTTTGAGGGTTTTGTATGAGAAAAAGTAATCTCTATTAGGATATGGTGATCCACACAACAAGATTTTACAGTTATGTAATAAAGTAAGTTTAAAAGCTAAATTAAGATGAGAACATCTGTGCCCAGTCTCTGCCTTCTGGGATATAAAATCGCAAAGATGTCCTATTTTTGTGCATGAATTATCGTAGTAACACAAAGCATGCACCCAGCAGCACTAATGAATGCAGCAAAGATTAGAGTTTGGCTCATAAGCACTAATGAAACAAGTCTTCCTGTTAGAAAGACTTTACTTTTTCTATTACTATAAATTGCTGTGTAATTTAGCAAAGCTACTAAGGCATTTAAGCACAGAAATGAACTCTGTGCCAAATACATAGTAAAGCCCCTGAGAACAAAAGCTGACCAGTCTTGCTTTGCAGAAAAAGAAAACATATTCCTGGCATTCTGTTCATTTAACAACTCAAAACAGCGTAAAACCTAGAAGCAAAAATCGTAGACAGCATGTTACAATTTTCCATACGTTAGTATATTCAAAAAAGTAACTGCAAAAATTTTATTTTCAGTCAGATAACTTATTACTCTGAAGTCATAATTTGATTAAATAAAGCTGAATTTCCAGCATACCTTCTTTTCCACTCTCCCTCATTTTTTCATCTTGCTCTATCAACCATTTCAAAACTAGATGGCCTGCTGGATGCTCTGCAATGTGAAGCTTTAAGGGGAAAAAGCAAACCAAAACACAATTGAATTATTTAACAAGAATGTTTCAAAAATACTTGCATGTCTACCCATAAATTCCTGCTGGCTTGGTCCACTCTGCCCTCAGTCACCTCATCACTCTCATCCACTTAGTCATCAAGTATGCAAATGACAACAAGTTTGATGCAAGCATCTGAGTATTATTTAAATAGACCAGTTTATTTTTTACTGCATTCTCTGGAACATCTGACTTTCAGTAATAAAACACATCAACCACCATTTCATCCATCCCTCCAAGCCCCTCATGCTTACTGAGCAGTATCTATTGGTCTACCTGCCTCTGCAAGAACTTCCAGACTTTCCACATTTTCATGGACTTGAAAATTAACAGTTTGCATAAAGTCACACAAAACATGACTAGTTCACGTAAAATTCTGTAAACTGCACATCTTATAGAAGGGGAAAAACAAGGCAAATTCAGCACAACTACAAAAATCTGGAGGGCATCTATCTTAAACATAGTATACACAGCATTTTTTCTTTTCTAGTCTACAGACACATATCTGACTGAGCTTAACAAAACACAAAAGGGGCAGGGGCAAACTTTGAAGAGAAGGTCATACTCTAAAGACACCTATTGCTGTAAAGACAGTTATTATCTAAGATCTTTCCTTGCATGGAGAAAGGCACACCTGAAAGCTAAGAGAGCCTTTGATCATTCTTCATTGAGATCATTCTCGTAAACAGTCCAATGAACTACAAAAATTTACTAACTGCTTGACTGCATAGTGGTAACATTAATAGGGAGACTGTTTAACATGATTGTCAGCTATCTTCATAAAAGTGTTTAAAGCCATTTTGAAGATTAAAGATCATGAACTACCTTGCTCTAACCTCATACGAAATGCTGGCTCAAGCCTTTCTCTCTCCAGACACAGTAATGATACCACTATGAAAAGAGAACGTCAGAAAACAGATCATGTCTCATGTACAAGTGCTACCAGGGCAGCACACTGACGTTACATAGAGGAAAAAGTGAGCAGACCTCATGTTGGTGACACAAAATGAACAAAAGCTGTGCAAGATTTCAGGAAACTTGTCCTCTTTCACTTTACCTGCCCATCACAGCCACCTGGAACAAGCTCTTCCGCTGCTAAATTAGCAATTGCATCTAGTGCAGGCTGGATGTCACCAGCAGCTGTTCTTAAGATGTCAGCAACCAAGACAAAGGTAGCTTTGTCTATGACTACTTCTTGTGTATGTTCTTGCAAATATTCTAGCAGAGGTGAGGAAATGGCTTCCAGGAGTTCACGATGGCGGAGTTCAGTATTCTTCTTACTGGTGAAAGAGACAGCAACATTAATGTAGAAGACTTGTTCTGTACGCACATCAAGCAACAAGAAACTCACATATACACGCTATTTGAGACAGATATAAACTATTAGAAAACCAAAATAAAACATTATTCTTCACTCTGTTAAACACATGTTCCAAATACTCATTTTAAGAACACATGGAGCGAAAAAGTGTATAGTGTTTAAAGCTGACTGCTGGTAAACTCCATAGAGTTTTTTTGTTAGCAATAATTTAACCTGATTGTTTTCTATTCATTCTGGCATCTCAGTACCTGAGATTTACTCAAACAGCTCACTAATCATATAAAATTGGTCCTTCTTTAAAAGCTGATAAGCACCAATGTCAATATCAGAGACTGAATTCAAATTAACAATTTCCATTTTTATTGCTCCATTTTGAGATATGCTTTTGTGCAACCCACAACACCAACAATGCATGTTAAAAACTTTCTATGCCAAGTTTGATGTATGAGTTTAAACAAAGAACACATCACAGTTTTTGCCTCTTACAAAGAAATCAAACTGACTACCAATATATTGCTAAAACCCAATAATCATGTATGAATTTTAAACAAAGAATGCAAAAATACAACTATAAATTAACACATCTAAGTAATCTTGGATATTATTTACATATATTTACATTACTTAGCTATACTATATAAAAAAGCTGAAGTTAAATTGATCATGACAGAAAGTTGCATGAACTCTTCTGGACCCTAGAGAAAAAAATCTTAATTGTTATATACCTATAGGCATTTCCATCTCCCTGTTGCAGAAGTGTGATAATTTCTGGAACAAAATGTGCAGGGTCTCTAGGACTTAGCAAGTACAACAAGACCTTCTTTCCATATTTGTTGTTTATTATATTGGGTAAAGCAGCATTTATTTCCTGTAAAAGTAAACAAGCAGCAACAAAACATTAATGAATTAATAAGTTTTCAGCCAACAGTAATTACTGATGACCTTTCAAATGCAAAGCTTAGGAAAGGAAACCTGCATAATAGGAGTAAGATCTCTATCTGCTTGCAAAGTTAAATTAAAAAGCTCTCATCAGAATGAGAGTTTAGTGAAGTGAGGAAAAAAATAGAAGATCAGGTTCAAAATGTGTACCTCAGATGCATCAATCTCACCGATTAGTGAGAGAAAAAAGGGGGTAAAAGAGAGAGGGGAAAAAGACAGAGGGCTAAATTTTATTATGGACAGGCAGATAATTGGTATAAGGTGTTTTAGAAGTCTAACTGCTCTTTAAGATAATTTCCAGGGTTGGATTCACCTACAGAATTTGCTTCAATACTTGATGCTTTCACCTTATCCTCTGCTACTAGTTTTCATTCTCTATGTGAAGAGCTGATCTTATCCGATATTTTTCACATTTTCCTCAAAATCCCTTCCCTGTTCCCGACTTGAATAAACCCAGATGGGTCAATTCTGTATGTGTGAAGGCCATTCATCCTTATTTTCCTATACTCTTCAGTCCAGATGGATGCAGTAGGATGACCAAAGAGTGAATACTCCATAATCTTTGATCTCAGATGATGGAAAACCACAGATGATTCAGGACTTAAATGACAACTTGAAAGCTCAGCTAAAGCCAAACACAGTATGTGAACTCATAAACCCTTCAAAAGGAGAGTGCTTGTAACATAGTACCGTAATGCCTCAATGATCTCATACCAAGACAGCACTGATCTGTCAGGGCCTATTTGCTTGGAACCTGCCCAGAATTTGTCACATTGCAGACTGGACTCTAGAAACAAAATCCAGCTGTGATTACAGCTAATAGATCTTAGAAACAAATGCCATTTATTTTCACACCGGGATGCTTTCATCTCTCTACACCAAAGAGGCAGGCTTAGGGATGTTTTTTGAGCTTAGGTTCAAAAACCCAATTCCCCTTTATACAAAGCTGTCCAACAGAAGAACTCCTCTTATTTTTTAAAGCAAGCCTCATCATATGTTCAGTTCTGGGTCCCTCATAACAAGAGAGATATGAGTTGCTGGATGAGGTCCAGAGAAGGGAAATGAAGCTGGTGAAGGCTCTGGAGCATAAGTCTCACGAGGAATGGCTGAGAGAACTGGAGTTGTTCAGTCTGGAGAAGGCTCGGGGGGACCATATCATTCTCTACAACTACTTGAAAGGAGGATGGAGAGAGGAGGTGGCTGGTCTCTTTTCCTAAGTTACAAGGACAGGAGAAGAGGTAAGGACCTCAAACTGTGCCAGGGAAGGTTTAGACCGGATATCAGGAAAAATTTCTTCACTGAAAGCATGATCAGGCATTGGAACAGGCTTCCAGGGAAGTGGTGGAACCACCGTGCCTGACGTGACATGGTGACATGGTTTAGTGGTGAACTTGGCAGTCCACATGCAGAGTATTTGCCTCATCTCTACCTCCCTGCCACTGCCTCTCAACCTGTCAGTTCTAAACGTTAGAGCATGAGTACTCCTATAAGCACATTACAACCTATACATTGATGTTAATTATCCTGCTTGCATGAAAACTAATTGTGCACTATGAAGTCTCTTTTATCAGTATGAAAACATAACTTTATAACACTTTACAGATTAAAACATCTTAGGAGGGATAAAATTTGAAAGCAAACATAACCTAAACAATATGAGAAACCTTATTAAATAATTTTGGAAGGAAGGTGAGGAAATTGGACATTCCGAAAAAAAGCATAGTATCCTCAATGTCATTCTGCAACTTCATGTAGGTAAAGCAGAACAGCTAGAGTGCTCTCATGTTTCAGACATCTACCTGCATCTATTTTGGAAGAAGATAAAAATATTGTATGGATCTTATCCAGAACATTAATCATACAATCATAGAATAGTTAGGGTTAGAAAGGACCTTAAGATCATCAAGTTCCAACCCCCCTGCCATGGGTAGGGACCTCACACTAAACCATGTCACCCAAAGTACTCTCCAACCTTGCCTTGAACACCGCCAGGGATGGAGCATTCACAGCTTCCTTGGGCAACCCACTCCAGCACCTCACTACCCTTACACTAAAGGGCTTCTTCCTTATATCTGATCTAAAATTCCCCTGTTTATGTTTTAACCCATTACCCCTTGGCCTATCAGTACAGTCCCTAATGAAGAATCCTTCCCTAGCATCCTTATATCCTTAATGTCACTTCATTATCAACATATTAAGTAAAAATATCAAGTTTTGAGAATTAATGTGAGTTAATGGTTTCAGCATCCAACCAAAAGAAATTCCAGTCATCCATTAGCCAGACTGAACATGTACAAAACGGGTAAATTTCAGCAAGCACTGAATCTAGTTTAAAAACTATTTCAAAAATAATAACTAAAGAGAACATATGAAAGTGCTGAGGTTTTCTATGAAAGGAAAAAAAATAAACATGACATACAAATATAATTAAAGAGAAAAAGGGGAAATGAATTAAATGGTTCGAAAAAAGCTGATGGATTCCTATTTTCACCTTCCTGTATACTGAGAAACACTAACACTATGTGTACACTGTTTAGGAAAATTTGATTACTTACTGATATAATTAACTGTTTCACAAGTTTAGTGTCATCGATGCAATCAAATGCTGCCAGCAAGACCAGATGAGAAAACTCACCCTGCAAAGATGGGACATCAGAAATGACATGCAGTCAAGTTCTGTGAATATACCAACTGACTTAGGATCAACGTTTCTGAGAGTTTGTCTTAAACATGACACATGAACCACATGCAAATTCTGTCCATTGTATAGAATGAGGGAAGCCTAATGCTTAGGCTGTCACTAAAAATAAGGCCTGTTAGGAGAAGCATGTTGTTAAAAGAAAGGTAGATAAAGCTGATCTGCCATTAGAAGTAGATAATGCTGCTTTATCACATCCAAGCGATTAAACTAATTCTACGTATAATTACCACTGGAAATCATAAGATTTGCCTCACCAAACATTACATACAGATTTTATTTATGGGGTAGTTGCTTAAAACTGAGAAAAATCACATAGCATATTTTTGGAGATCATGTTTCTACACTAAGGCACGTAGTCTCTACTGTATTGCTGGACAGTAAATTCTAGCATACACAAAAGGGCACAATCCAATTCACTTATGTGTCAGTGAGATTCTATGTCTAAGCAAAGCCTTCAGTGCTCCAGAGTTGTTTTAGCCATTATTTGCCTACTGTCTCATATTTCTAGCTAACAGATATTTAATAAAATATAGAAATAACTTATTCTGGTAGAAAAACTATGAAGAGAAACATAACTTAAAACAGTGCCCTCCAATGTGGGCTACGTAAGACAATCCATTATGAGGCAGGAAGAACATATTTTCTGTACCGTTAATAAATATATAAAAATAACTACTGGCTATCTTTATACCATCTTTCTAAAACTTCTATTTCTGTGTATGTTTTATAATGTACAGTAGTAGGTGTACATTATTTATCTATAAATACACATATATTTGAGATGCACGGTCAGGGTTGCATGATCAGAAGTTTGGAGACCACTGATTGAGACTACAACAACTATCAGGAAACAGAACAATACAATTAGGTAGAAATGTTTAAAAAGCTCTTCTTCACAGTTGCAGTTCTGCCTGAAACTATGAAATCCAGTTACAACTGTTACTCTGTTGGTGCTGCAGTCTCAAAACTTGTATATTACTCAGAAAAAAAATAAATACAAGACTTCTTCCATTGTATGCCATTTCAGCATTAATTCATTTTGAATCTTCCTGACTTCTTAAAAAACAAAACAAAAAACTTGTAAGAAATATGCACATTCAAATGGCAATGGCACATTCAAATATATTGGGACCCACCCACCACATCTTAACTTCAGTTCCTTTTCCGTATACACGTTGTTTTACTCCCAAGCAAGAAGAATTAACCAATGAAGATATATGAAGCCATATGAAGATGTAACATAAAGTTGGCCTCAAAAAAAACCCATAGAAAATATATATATATATAAAAGATATATAATATAGGACTTACAATTAACTCAGCTAATTCAAAGGACTGTATTTACTGCCCACAATGAAGCTTCTCAGTATGTTTCTAAATATTCCATAAAGTTCATTATATTTTATACTAATATATCACCAGTATTTTAAACCTAGTTTTATTAAACCCTCAGTTGTTTCCGGTACCAAAGTGCAATCACATTGGCCTCTACCAAATCACTTGTATTTAAGCCACTATGAAATAAATGCTCACCGTTGCTATTTTTTCGATATATGTCTTCATAGTTTTCACAATTACTTTTCTGTCCTATACAAGAGAAAACAAGAAACTCAAATTAGCCTATAATGCCAGTGATTCTGAGTAACTAAATTGTTATCTACACCTTCAAAAACATAACCTTCCATCTCCTTACTAAAGCAAAGGCTATTTACCAAAGTCTCACATTTGTGCTACTAGTCAGCGCCTAGAAGAGTTGACTTGTGAAAGACTGTGATTCTGTGAACCTGTGTGGTGGTTTGGAGGTGTCTCCCTTTCTAATTTTTTTTGTTTACTTTCAGCTTAGCATTTTTGCCATGTCCTGTTGGTGGGTGAACTTGTAAACACATACAGAACCTCCCTAGGACTGAGTCTTTCACAAGTCACAGAATCACAGAATCCTAAGGGTTGGAAGGGACCTCAAAAGATCATCTAGTCCAACCCCCATGCGAGAGCAGGGTAACCTAGAGCACATCACACAGGAGGTTGTCCAGGCAGGCCTTGAATATCTCCAACGTAGGAGACTCCACAACCCCCCTGGGCAACCTGTTCCAGTGCTCTGTCACTCTCACAGTAAAGAATTTTTTCCTGATGTTCCTATGGAACCTCCTGTGCTCCAGTTTACACCCACTGCCCCTTGTCCTATCACTGGACATCACTGAAAAGAACCTAGCTCCATCATCCTGACACTCACCCTTTACATATTTGTAAACATTGATGAGGTCACCCCGCAGTCTCCTCTTCTCCAAGCTAAAGAGACCCAGCTCCCTCAGCCTCTCCTCATAAGGGAGATGTTCCACTCCCTTAATCATCTTTGTGGCTCTGTGCTGGACATTTTCAAGCAATTCCCTGTCCTTGAACTGAGGGGCCCAGAACTGGACACAAGATTCCAGATGCGGCCTCACCAAGGCAGAGGAGAGGGGGAGGAGAACCTCTCTTGACCTACTAACCACACCCTTTCTAATGCACCCTAGGATGCCATTGGCCTTCTTGGCCACAAGGGCACATTGCTGGCTCATGGTCATCCTCCCATCCACCAGGACCCCCAGGTCCCTTTCCCCTTCACTACTTTCCAGCAGGTCAACCCCCAACCTGTACTGGTCCATGGGGTTGTTCTTTCCCAGATGCAAGACTCTACACTTGCCCTTGTTGAATTTCATCAAGTTTCTCCCCACACAACTCTCCAGCCTGTCCAGGTCTCGCTGAATGGTGACACAGCCTTCTGGTGTGTCAGCCACTCCTCCCAGTTTAGTATCATCAGGGAACTTGCTGAGGGTGCACTCAGTTCCCTCATCCAGGTCATTGATGAAAATATTAAGCAGCACCGGTCCCAGCACCAACCCCTGAGGGACTCCACTGGTCACAGACCTCCAGCTGGATTCTGCCCCACTGACCGCAACTCTGCCTTCTTCCTTTCAACCAGTTCCCGATCCACCTCACTGCCTGATCAAGCCCACACTTCCTTAGCTTATCTATGAGGATGCTGTGGGAGACAGTATCACATGCCTTACTGAAATCAAGAAAAAACAAATCTACAGCTCTACCATCATCCAACCACCTAGTTACCTCCTCATATCTTGTTCATTACTTACACAAGAATGCACTTCAACTCTTCATTTGGAAAGAAACTTATTAAACAGGGCCCAAAACTTTTAAGTCGCAAGGACTCTATATATAGCCTTTTGCAAAACCTGCTTACTAGCAAGATATAGTTTTTGGCAGAAAGTTTCCTCAGTGTTTGTATTTTGGTTTTTGCAATCACTGCTCAGTCTTTTGCACATCCATTACTACTCTTAGAGCCTAGCAACTTCCTAATTTCTTTTGCACTCTTTAACAAGTAGACTATTTTCATATGAATGACAGAACGGGCTGGGTTGGCAGGACCTTAAAGATAACTGAGTTCCAACCCCCTGCCACAGCCAGGGACACCTTCTACTAAACCAGGATGCTTTAAGCCTTGTGCAACCTGGCCTTGAACACTGTCAGGGATGGGGCAGCCACAGCTTCCCTGGGCAACCTGTGCCAGCGCCTCACTGCCCTCATATTAAAGAAGGCACCACAGTATTTCCAAGAGATGACAGCATACAGCCCACATGAAGTATTTCAGAATACTGCATCAACAGAAGAAGCTAAACACATTTCCTGTAACATTTTTGAAGTCTTGGCATTCCATATCCAAATACTGTTCCGTATTACAACTTTCTACTGTCCTCTTCCTACTGCCAATTCCACTCACATTAAGAAACCTATGGAATGCAAGAATGGCCAATAATCTTAAAATGGAATATTTTAAGATTTATTTAAGATTTATCTTTATGTATCACCTTCATGAACTCCGCTAAAAATAAAAAGAGATGCTTCTATTATAGGATTTCTAACAAAAGCATTTGATTCACAAAAAAATCTACTGCTTTTATTTGCCAGTAAGTCAAGTGGAACCACTTTTTAACCTTGCTCTCAAATACTTAACTGTATCAAAATGCCCACTGGCAGAAGAACCCACCTGGGCAACCATACTCACAGTCTTAGACTAGACTATTATTAACTAAAAAGAGGATTCTTTATTATTAAATACTAGAATTATTATTTGTAAGTATATACTATATATTTAATTATATAATATAGATTACATATTATTTATACAGTTATTATTTATTATTAAATAAAAAGAGGACTCTATTATTAAATAAATAAAGAGGACTGGGTAGACATAAAACAAACAATACCTTGGGAGTACCATGCCATAAGCAGTGCATCGCTACTCGGGCTCCATCATGAGTGTGTGCCAGGTAGATTACAGCCTCTCTGATAGCTTCTATCATTTCCTGTGGAAGAAAAGGTGATAAAGCAAAAATGCGAATGAAAAGGCCTAAGACGTCTCCAGACATGTGAGTGAAGATATGAAAGGACTTTTTTTTTGTCTGCTCACAACAACACAGAATCACTGGCTCAACAGAACCATTCTCACTGCCTTGAACTAAGAAAAATGGTCTCAAAAGGACTCTGAAAGACTGTAAATGACATATGCTTTCTCCCTTGAAAACTACACAGTTCATCATATTCACCCTATGAAATCAGACATGTACTGAATTCTTGCCAGTCTCTAATGGAGAAAATTCAAGGAAGTGTGCCCAGAACTGTCCTGGGTTCAGCAGCAGCAGTCATTTTTCTCCTTCTTAGTAGCTGGTGCAGTGCTGTGTTTTTGACTTTCAGCCTGGGAACAGCGCTGATAACACCAATGTTTTTAGTTGCTGCTCAGTAATGTTTACTCTGACCAAGGACTCTGTGAGCCTCATGCTCTGACAGGGAGGAAGCGAAGCCGGCAGGAAGCAGAGACAGGACATCTGATCCAAACTGACCAAACAGGTATTCCATACCGCAGCATGTCATGCCCAGGATGTAAAACTGGGGGCAGTTATCCAGAAGGGCTAGATCACTGCTTGGTCGGGCTGGGTATCTGTTGGCAGGTGGTGAGTGGTTTTATTCTCTTCCCTTGTTACTTCCTTTATCATTATTGTTATTGGTGGTAACAGCAGTGGTTTGTGTTATACCTTAGTTACTGAACTGCTCTTATCTCGACCTGTGGGAGTTACGTTCTTTCGATCCTCCTCCCCACCCCCTCCAGGAGCAGGTTGGGGGGAAGGAAGGGGGAGAAGTACACGAACAGCTGTGTGGTTTCTGAGTGACAGGCTGGTCTTAAACCACAAGAACTAAGGCAGAAGCTACAGTAGACAAGGATAACCATACACTTAGAATATAAAAACCAAACAAAACATACTTACAGATCTTTGTTTTGGAAGAGCATAAGTGAAGAAGTCCAAAAATACTTTATGTACCAGTGAATGTTTTATCACAGCCTCTCTGTATTTGGGAGGAGGAAAATAAACAAAAAGTCCCCTATAAGTAATGGTCTTAGCATAAGATAACAATACTTTATTTGCATTTAAAAAACAGGTTTGGCAGTACATTGCGCAGAAAACACATACGCAATCTGGATTAGATGTTTAGCATGGAAGATTCTAAACCTAGCAAAATATTTTCTCCCCTAAGGACCACTACAGAAGCTTACCTAATAGTAACTGCATTACGTAAGTACACCACACTGCAGGACTTCTGTTGAATGGCTGGGGCAAGGGACACTTCAGTTTATAAAAGTGGAGCTCAAAATTAGAATATGATGCTTTGGACAAAACTAGTTATTTACTAAACAACACAGCAATGTTACAACTTAAAAAGTATCATTATCACTGTCTTTCTGTAAGAAACAAACTGATTCATGCTAGACTCCTTAAATCAATTTTTTTTACTTACTTTTGTGCCATTGGTGTAAGAATCTGTTTCATTTCATCCAAGATGGCCTCTCTCTTTTCAGGCTGAGCTGCCAATACTTTATCTAGCGTTGGGACAACTGGTGTCTGAAATGAAAGTACAACCAGCGCAATTGTTCCCAGTTAGTATCAGAGCTTACAGAAAATTAAAGTCTTTAGTTCCATTTCAATCAAAATTCATTAACAGTATCACAAACATTTTTCTGCAAACCTAACAATTTTTACAATTTCAAAAATAAAAAGCTAGTCTACTTTGAGTATGTCAGAAGCTATATACTTGTTTCTACAAACTGAATATCCATTATTAGCAAACAAAAGCTACTTCTATGGTCTCAATTGGTTGTTGTCAATTACAGTCAGATCTTCATGAGATTGTCAGATACAAGGTAAAATACACAAAATTAACATTCTGTTAAGGGACTCCTAAGCTAAGCAGAAATCCTGCACAACAGTATGCCTATGTCAGAAAACAACAAGTGAATTAGCTGAGAACTTAACCAAGGTCCAGAAAATTCCAGTTCAAGAACAGCAGATAGAAGGAATTTATAACATATACCTTAAAAACAGAAGTACTTCCTGGTATCTAACCATTACACTAGTAACTCTTTGTAAAACAATCTGTTGTTAGTAGAATAGGCTGACTAGATAGAAAATTAGAAGAAATGTATTTGTAACCATCCCTGCTGGGAGCAGAAAACATAGAAAGTTTGAGGCAGGAGGATGAAAATTAAACCACCCATTTCAAAACTCCAAGAAATTCCATGTCTCTTCAAGGGCTGCATTGTAATTTCCTACAAACCCACATACTGCTGAGCCTCACATTTGCACCACAACCTAAAACTATTTGAAAAACTCATGCCAAGAATGCTAAAATGATGGAAGATAACACTGCACTTGATTTCCGAGGCTGTTTTACTCCCAGTACAAATTACAGCCCACAAGTAGAGCAAACACGTCTTTCTATTAGTGTTGCCAAATGTATAATACCAGTAAAGAAAACAACAGGAATATAATTCAGAAATGAGCTGGTAATTTCTTATACATTTTTAACATAAATTTGGGGTAAAAGTCTGCTGTGTTTTACAACAGGGTGCAAAAGTCTCTCCAGTGTAGTTACTGATTGTGTAAAACAGTTTTGTACTTGGTAGTGAATAAAACTATCTGTGTCTCTAACAAAAAAAATTTTACATATTTCAAACTGAAAAACATGACAATTTAATCTAGACTAGAAACGTGCAAGCAGACATAACATTTAAACATGCTAAACTAGACCATATTTGAACAGCTGAAAGAGAAATTGAATTAAAAGAAATAGCACACAGTACCTTAGATGCTAGAACACCTTAGACTAGAAAGTATTCAAACATCACCTTGTAAACCTGGAAAGTGTTCCCATACAGCTCTTCCGTCAGCATATTCCTCTGCTCCAAAATGGCTTTGTCATTATATGCATATTCCACTATAGCTGATGCTTCAGCATGACGGAGCATTTTTTTTACATGGCCTTTAAAACTTTTTATTATTTCTGCAACTTGTGGTTTTGTCCTGTTTCACAAGGAAAAATAGATACCAAGAGTTAAAACTTTAGGATAAGCTAACCTATCAATAGTTTCATTTTTGGAAGCACGTTTAGGTGGTATGAATTGGAACAGAAACCAGGAAACACTTGTTTCTGCATCAGCTTTTTGGCATTTACAAAAACATGGCAAGAAAGCCATGAATCTCTGGCTTTCTTGCCATAGAAATCATACGGCATTTTGAGGGAAAAAGAAACCAGTGAACAAATCCTACAGAATGAAGGACACTTTCTTCAAATGTTAAGCAGAGAAAATTTTTAAAAGCCTTTTTTTTTTTTTATGAGAGAAAGATTAACTTTGTGCATATATTTGAATCTCTTCTGGCATGTTTTCCTCAATATATACAGCTTTAGCTTTACTTTCTTACGAAAGGAAAACTACCGTTAGCAATACCTGACACTCTTCTGCCTCATCACCATTATAAAGATGCTTCCAGAAACATGTTTTTTTATTCATGAGATTATATAGATTAAGAGCAGCACTGGACTGAATCCAAACAACCTGCAATCACTGGAAATGAAACAATGCAACACAACTAAGCAAATTCATTCCATACTCACCCATACATAAGGAACTTCTTCACAATATTTCTGGAATATTTTGACTTGCTCAACTCTACTAAGCTATCTAGAAGAAGGGGGAAAAACAACTCATTTGATTTTGCACTACATTAACTCTACAAAACATGATGCAATAATTCAAATAAAGTTTTAAAAACTCACAGTACATCAGTTCAGCAGAAAGTTAAAGATATTCAAGAAAAAATAATATCACTTTCTTAAATGCATCCTAACAAGCATACAGGTACACTGCAAATGGAAGAAAATACCTTTCAATTCTTCAAATGTCTGTTGCCTTTGCTTCTCATTACCATACTGAATAAAGCATTGGATCACCCGAGTTGAATCATGTGCAAACGCCAGCTACAGGACAGAGATACTTCATTATCCTAGGCTATTAAAATGGCATTATGCAACAAATTTATTTTAACACGCTTTCTGGTATCGTTTTATCCCACATGTAGCATGTAATGCCAATTAAAATAGTTGACTTTTCATAATGAATGAAGTTTTCAGGTTTTGTTACTACTTTGTAAGTACTCATCAAAAAAATATACACAACACATCCAATTGCTGACAATTAAGGACATACATCCAGGTTTTAATACTGAAAGGGTACCATGACATGGTATCTTGTTTTAGCTCATGTTATTTGTAATTATAGAGTGACTGTGACCATGCAGTTCCACTTTATTACGAAATACCATGAATCACTATAAAATCAAACGTGTATTTTGCTACAAATTTATGCATTTAAAGAATTGTTTTTCTCCTTTTTATACTCAAAGTATTTTAAAAAAAATCCCTGTGACTTTTGAAAGAACAGGTTAGTACTGTATTATTAGAAGTTCATTTAGTATTTCACCATTCTTTAAAGCTTTTGTGAATTTGTGCATTACAGCATTAGTTTTTCTTACACTTTTAATTTTTCCATGAAGAAGCTTCTGTAGTTCATTCATGAGCTTTTCTCGCTTCTCCTTATCACATTTCTTCCTACAAACAAAGCAAAACGTTTTTGTAGTATGATCCACTTATATCTATTATGTAAGAAGCAAGACAGTACAAAATAAAGCTAGCTCCTGCTAAAGCAAGTTTACATTATCATTCATTAAACCTGTAAACAGATGTAATTAAGCACATTCAGTTCCTAGAAACCAAACAAGATTTCCACACTTTTGAGATTATTCTTTTCTGAGTAACAATATTATTAAAAAGAACATAAACTTAAACCTACACCCAGAGTTGCTCACAGATCCAAAGATCTGTAAGCATCTTACAGCTGAAACTGCATAGCACAGACACTTACAGCAAGTAAAATTATCTCCTCATTCTGAGGTTAGGTTCCAGTTCTAGAGTTATACCTGCCCAGAGAAAGCATACAAACCTCAAAAAAACCCAAAACCCTCATGCAGTGATCTCACTGTGAGATCAGGCTGGATCAATACATGCTCTGTGCCTCAGGGTTCAAAATATAATACAACTCCTTAAGCACTTACTCGTAAATTTTAACCTAATATGTGAGCTTAACCCAGACACTTCTAGCATCATCAGTTGCCACACCCTGCTTAAACCTTCTACAAAACTGCATGTAATGCTATCACTCACCCATGGAATTTCACTGTGGAAATACATTTTCATGTAATCACAAGAGGAGATACAGAGTCTTGTTGCAACTCATGACTAAAAGCTAACTGAAGAAAAAAGAATCATTATTACCTTCTCACACTTTCCCATATTTGCTTCGATTTCACAATTATGTCGTAGTTACTTTTATCATTAAGTTGTCTGGTTTGCTTTAATTCCTTCCTTTTCTTTTTGAACTCATTCCACTTTGGCTTCTTAGTATCCAACCCTGAAGACAAAAATAAGTAAGACTTTTTTATAGCCAGTAAAAGAGGAGGAATCGAATCCTTTACCAGTATAAACTATAGCAGCTCTGCGACTTTAACTGTTAACAATTCAGGAGCTTCATCCTAAATTACCAAGCTAACTAATGTGAAAGTGTAAACATTTAATATATATGCTAAGCTAGTAACTTCCAATTCTATACTACTGAAAGAACCAGGCAAACGAGTTTTTCTCAAAGCTTTGTCAAAAACACACTGCAAACCTCTTAATAGCTTGAAAATTGACTTAAAGATGCACCTGGCTTTTTAGTTCATCCTGTACTGCCTTTCCTCTCTCTCAAAAGATGAGCCTTAACTCAAAGATACATATCTGAAATCTTAGAGAGGAAAAAAACTGAAGTCTTTTAAAATGGTTAACCTTTTCTTTCAGTCAGATTCCTTAAGAGTGGAGTTTACTATACAACAGCTATACACTGCCACTCAACAAATTCAGAACGTGCCGTAAAGTGCCACAAATGAGTTATGGAAAATCTCCAAGTATCTGATCTTAGTTTTATTATACCTTGACAAGAAACACCATCTTATATGACATGGTTTCACAGAACCAACTCATGCATACAAACTATTACTTCTACACGCAACATGGCTGGATGGATGGAACTGGTTGGATGGCCGCACACAAAGAGTTGTGGTCAACGGTTCATTGTCCTCATTGTCATTTTTTTCTGTTACTCTCCTAAAATAATAGTGACAAGCAAAACCAGTAACACTTTGAGAGCAGAGCCACCGTGCAATATCAAACACCTTTCAGTTATTCTTACAACATTAGAAGGTATGTTTATGGTTCGTTTTTAAAAGCAGCTTAATATGAACATTCTGTTCTTATTAAGTTTCCAGGCATCTAGCACATACACCATGTAAAGCCATTCTGAAGAATACAACAGCAAAATACTCAATACCTTCTACTGACTTTCAAACAACTAAGAGTTTTCTGCAGAACTTCACGTAAGACGCCACTTCTGTTTCATTGCCTAGCAAACCTTTGTTTCACAACAAGGTAAGGAACAACATGAGGTTCTCATGCACCAGAAACGAAGTTAAAAAAGAAATGGTAAAAACAGCCATTTATCTATTTAGCTTCTCTGTATAAACACAAAAGTAAGCAGTAAAACACAAAAAGCAGTCACAACACTGATGATGTCTTTGTAAAACAAGAAAAAAAAGAAATGAAAGAACTGAGTAGCTTGCGCCAGAAACAAAAAATAATGTAATATAAGGGATAGCCAGCTCTGACTCATGAACTTTTGTGTTCCAAATTTTATAGCCAGTACTTTTAGAACAGAGGATTAAATTTCTACACTGGTCTGTGAAATGCTCTGTATTTTCCAAATTTATGGGAAAGCAGGCAGTTTCAAGCTAGCCACTCAATGCTGTCATTAAAATATGCATAGCTTCATGATGGCATGCTGATTATTTAAATTTGCTACTGCATCTTTACTTTTGACTTCGAAGAAGTTGTAACTGTTCATTCTTATTACTCAAGCTTAGTCAGGTGAAGAACATTTTCCACGTCAAAGATTAAACATGAAGTAAACTTGCAGTCATTCAGCCAATTTGGAAAGGTGATAACAAGGCAAGGGGAAAGAGGAAGACAGAAGCACCTAAGTGAACATGTTTTCCAAAACCTAGTTGCCATTGACATCCAGGCTTAAAAATCTGCTCACCTCCCTCTTCTTCATCCTGGAGCTTCCTCTTCTTTGCAAACTTTTCTGATTGCTGTTTATTCTTGAACTGTTTGACAGTAGCTCTTCCAGGTCTTAACTGTCCTTTCACAAATTTCTTGGAAATCAATTTAGGCCTTCCCTCCTCATCTCCTTTCTTGAGGAGTTTCTTTGGTGGACCTGAATCTACTACCCAACATAAAAGAAATTAAAATGCTATCACAGAACTAATGTTGCTTCAAAATAACAAATAATTGCTGTAACAGGAATTTAACTTCTTTGTAGTAACATTTATATATGTAACAATAATGCTTACATGCTTCTCAAAGCTGATGTTTTCATGGCAACCCCTGGGTGCCTTTCCCCAAGGAAGTTCTGCCCAGGCATTATTTTTTGGGCAGCAATATAACTGCCCAGACATAAAAGGATTATTCTAAATTAAGAATTTCATCACCCCTGACACCAAGGTCATCAATCCCCAAATCATCTCTCCACAGTTTATGGTCAGAGCTGTTTTGACATCATCTAAAGCAGAAGAAAAGAAACTAAAAGGTATACTCTCAACTCTAACCCACAGCACTTCAAGCACCCTAGCTTCAACTGTCAAACTTTTACTTATTGTAGGAGAGCAAACTGTAGAGTCAAAAAGTTATTAACTTTAAAATTTTAATTAAATGTGTATTTTAGGTGAACCTAATAGAGCTGAAGGGCAGTTTATTTAAAGTGCAGTTTACTTAAAGCATTTCAGCCTCACTTTTTCCAGGTTATTTGATCATACAGTCAGTACAGTTTTGAATGCACGACAGAATCACAGATGACTGAAGTTGGAAGGGAGTTTTGGAGGTCATCTGGTCCAACCCTCCTCCTCACACAGGCCCACCCAGCGGCTTTTGAGTATATCCAAGGTGGAAGACTCCACCTTGGGCAGTGCTCAGTCACCCTCATAGTAAAGACATCTTTCTTGATATTCAGCAGGAACCTCCTGTGTTTCAATTTGTGCCTCTGGTCCTGGGTGTCTTTGCACACCCCATTCAGGTATTTGTATATATGCAGTGACAAAATCCCTATCAGCCTTCTCTTCTGCAGTCTCAACTGCCCTAATAACATCAGCCTCTTCTCACAAATGAGGTCCTCCAGCCTCCATCATGTATGTGGCCCTTCAGTGGGCTCTCTCCAGTACATTTATGTCTCTCTTGTACTGAGTAGCACAGAACTGGAAACATCACACCAGGTGTGGCCTCACCAGTGCTGAGGAGAGAACAGGGATCTCTTCCCTTGACCTTTTGGCAACGCTCTTCCTAATGTAGCCCAGGGTCCAATTTGGCACCTTTGACAAAAGGGCACATTGCTGGCTCACGCCCAACTTTGTGATTACCAGGGGCACCAAGGCCTTTTCTGCAAGGCTGCTTTCCCCCAACACGTACTGGTGTATGGGGTTGCTCCTGCCTCAGGTGCAGGACTTCGCCCTTCACTCCTTGATGAACTTCACAAGGCTTCAGTCAGGCAATTTCTCCCTCACTGCTGAGGCCTCTCTGAAGAGCAGCATGATTCCTGGTGACCTGCCACTCCCCCCAGCTCTCTGCCATCAGTAAACCTGTAATGATACACTCTGCCCCATAATCCAAATCACCAGTGAAGCAACTGAACAGAACTAGGCCTAGTACTGACTCCTTGGGTACACTGCTAGTTACTGGCCTTCAACTAGATTCTGTGCCACTTATAACCAATTCCTGGGCCTAGCCATTCTGCCAGTTTTCAATCTACCACACCACGTGCTCATCTAGCCTATAATCTGTCAGCCCCTCTACAAGTACTTTATGGGAGACACTGTCAAAAGCTTTACTGAGCACAGGTAGGCAACATTCACTTCTCCAGCCTCATCTACAAAGTTCATCATTTCAGAAGTTTACCAAGATGAAAAAGTAAGTTCAAGCATGCCTGCACACAACATCAACGACTCAGAAGGGACGCCCATTAGGAAAATTTGTATTTTTACCATTATCTTTTTTAAACTTCCTCTTCCCATGTGGTGCTTTTCCATAAGGTGCTTTCCCACTCTTCCCCACGAATTTCCTTTTACCCTTGGTTTCCATTGTGGCAGCACTGCAAAGGATGCAAGAGACAGCATTACTGGACCACTGTGGCTCCCTTGCCAATAACGTGAGGAAAAGACAGCCCACAGTCCTTGGAACACTGGTTAACACATTTAGCAGAGTTAAACCCTTCTCCACAGCTGCTGCCCGTCCCTAAGTGGACGGTGAGGGACTAAACCAGGTCGCGCCACCACTGAGGCTCAACTAGGCAAGGCCGCGAGGCAAGTGCCTGGCCAACCCCGTTCCCCAGGGACCCCGAAGCCGGACCACGCCAGGCCAGCGCGGTAACAGAGCCAGAGGACGCCGCTGGCCCGCACCCCCAGAGCACGCTCCGACGGAGACCCCCTCCGCCCGCTCACGCACGACTCCGCTCCACGCACCGCCGACCATACCGCTCACCTCACACGTGCCGCCTCGCCCGCGCTTTGCGGCCTCCGCCGCCGAGCGCAGCTCCCCATTGGCAGCTGCCGTGCGACAGTGCTGATACAGCATGCCGTCAAGCACCGCGCGGAGGGGGGCTGGTGTTAGTTTGCTGCCAGCGGTGAGGAAAAGTCGCTTCCTGTTCGAGTAGGCTGCGCCCGGAGGCTGGAGCGGCAGTCTCTGTGAGGAAAGGGCCCATTTTCGTTCCAGCTCCTGTTCCCCTCCCCGTGCTCCTGGGCCAACGGGCCTGCCGCCATCTTCTTGAGCACGGTTTGCTGAGTTCCCAGCACAAATAAAATCCCGGAGAGCGCAGGGTGAAGCTGTTATTGGAAACGATGCAGGTGTGACTTAGCCGCGTGAAACGTCTGCCAAGCGTTTTTCTCATATTCGGATGTTTAGTAAAGCCGTTTCTTCCTAACGGAAAAGGCAGCCGTATTCATAAATGTAATATTATTGTGTGATTACAGCGGCGGTGACAGGAAATCCGAGGATGGTCAGTACTTCTCTAAGACGACTCGTCGTGTATTTCAGTAAGAATGTGATGTGGATAGAAATTACATGGTGGAATAAAGCTTTTTATTAAGTGAGCTGGTGGCAGTGCTGTTCTTTTGTCTCTTGGGAAGCGCTTGGCAGTGACTCGAAAAATGGAATAGACATGGGCAGGATTATTGTTTTTAGTTTTTCCACTGAAATGTCTTCATCGTGGCTGACAAAACTGTGAAAATTGAGTGGTTTAAGTGGAGGCAGGGGAAGAGTGTATTTTGAAGATCGCATTGAGGAGCATAGTAATACAAGGTTGCATGCTCCGACAGCTCAAATGTTCTGCTTCAGTGTTTGCAACAAGCTCCGTAGATGTTTGAGAAAAGTCTAGTCTCTGCACTGATTACATTTTCCATTTTTTTGGTGGTTGCTTTTCAAGAATTAAAGCCACAATCAATTAAGATGTTAGAAAGTACACTGCTATGTTCAGCTTGGTTGCTGTAATACAAACACCTGCCAGAGAATAAACCAGTGGAATTCTTGAATGCCAGCCAGGCTTTTCAAGTCAAGCAGTTCAGAGAGGCAAGCATGTCCCTTTCCTAAAAAAAAATAAGTAAGGGCTCCTTAAAGATCTTACAATACCTTAAACCATGCTCCAATTGTAGAAGGTAGTTCTTGACCTAATCAAGTCTCCAGGATGTTCCCATGTGTGTACAAAAATCATGTTTCTGCACAGATGTTTTAATGTCTATTTTTTATGTCAGTTTTATCTCTTTTTGGATGCTGTTTTGATTCCATGGAGATTAAAAATTCAGAAGAGTGAATTTGTAATCTGTGAACAAGGTATGTAAAACTGAAATTGAGTATTACCAATCTCTCTCTAGTGCAACCTTCATCTCAAAATCCAGATTAACATTCAGATTCTTTTAAAACTGTCTTACTTACATTATGTGGGTCTTTATCCCAGTAAGAGGTTTACGCTCCCCAGCCATAAGGAGGAAGATTTCATCACTTCACATGTAAGTTTGACGAGTTTGTTACCACCCAGAACAGACAAGACCCTTGGTCCTGATCTCTGCAGGTGGCCCACCAGACAGCACACTGTACCAGAGCCTGAATTCAACCATCCTGTTCAAGTACATAGCAGCTGATTCACCCACCAAGTTTAAAAAGAAAAACTGGAAGTAAGTTTTTGAGCCAATTTTAAGTCCATTTGTGTCTCTTAGAAACTCACACAAAAGAGATCTTAACAGAGAACTTCTGTTATATACTTTTGTGATAGTTTAAGCTTTGCAGATTGCAGTGTCAATACACTAAATGTGAGAACAAGCATGAAAATATTATGTAAAGCCAGATAAAGGTCAATCATGAAGTGCACACAGAATACAGCTTTTATCCAATAGGCATCCCTGTGGGGGAAGAAGACAGGTTCAGCTGGTTGACCAATCCTATCAGTTCTGATGAAGTCTTTCTTCATTTCTCCCCACCCTGTATTCTGCAAGACAAGGGGAAAAAGGGTAAAACTTAAACAGGAGAGGTTTAGATTGGATATAAGGAAGAAATTCTGTACTGCTAGGGTGGTGAGGCACTGGAATGGGTTGCGCATGGAGGTTGTGAATGCTCCATCCCTGGCAGTGTTCAAGGCCAGGTTGGATGAAGCCTTGTGTGACATGGTTTAGTGTGGAGTGCTTTTTGAGTCAATGTCCTGAGTTTAGCAGTAGCAGTCATTTTTTCTTCTTCATAGTAACTGGTGCAGCTCTGTTTTGACTTTCAGTTGGGAACAAAACTGGTAACAGGAATGTTTTTAGTTACTGCTCGAATGTTATACTCTAACCAAGGACTTTGTGAGTCTCATGCTCTTCCAGGGAGGAGGAGAGGCTGGGAGGAAGCACGGACAGGACACCTGGCCCAAATTGACCAAGGAGGTATTTCATACCATAGCACGTCATGCCCAGGATTTAACTGAGAGTGATCCGGAAGGGCTTGTGCTCTGTTGGGGTTGGAGGAGGTATTCGGTGGGTGTTGAGTGGGGTGGGGTGTCATGAGTTATCTGTTGGTGGTTGGTGAGATGCTGTATTCTTTCCCCTTGTTATTTCCTTTATCATTATTATTATTGGTGGTAGCAGCAGTGATTTGTGTTATCCTATCCNTGTCATGAGTTATCTGTTGGTGGTTGGTGAGATGCTGTATTCTTTCCCCTTGTTATTTCCTTTATCATTATTATTATTGGTGGTAGCAGCAGTGATTTGTGTTATCCCTTAGTTACTAAACTGTTCTTATCTCAACCTATGGGAGTTGCATTCTTTTGATTCTCCTCCCCATCCCTCTGGAAGCAGGGGAGGGCAAGAAAGGGGGGTTGAGTGAGTGAACGAGCTGCATGGCTGGGTTTAAACCACAACTGTTTAATAATGTGGTTGAATCTGTTCAAGAGTCTTACACTGTGAAAATACATTATCACTCTTTGCTCAGCATCCCCACATTTCTTCTTTAGTTTCCCTACATTCTCTAGCACTAGTTAATGTTGTCTATAAAATAACAAAGCAAACCACCAGCATTTGTTGCAATAAAGTGTTTTCATTAATATGTGGTTTCAAAAATACTTCACAAATACATTCTCACGTTCATATCCAGAAAGTCCTATGTGGCGAAAACAGTACAATGTAGTCCTTAAAACTAGACACCAACACTTCAAAGCAGGACAAAAGAACATGTTAAGCAATAAGGAAATTGAGACAGTCACAGAACCTTACTTCAAACGGCAAATGTTACAGTACCCCATGTCAATCTTCAGTTTTAGCATGCAGTCTGGCATCAAGTGAAGTCCTGATGTAAAGAGAAATGCAAATACCAGTACTGGATCATTCAAATCACTTCAAAGTAGCAATCACTTTGAAAAATCCTTTGTTCTTATTAGTGAGTAGGGAATAGATCTCTTCTATACATATTGAAGGTGTAGTTATTAGATACATACACCTTTTGCTCTGGAATTAAATAAAGATACAAAACCTGACCCTGCTGTCTGCTGCTTTTGTTTTTCCTCCCCTTTATTTACTCTTTTTCTTAAAAAAAAAACCCTGAAGTTGCCACATGAAATGTGCAATGTAAGGTTTATCCCTATTTTCCCTAAAAAAGTGTCTGTTATATGGACACATTTTTGTCTCAAACCTCTTTTAGAAGAGGTTTGAGACTGAAATGTGACATTCAGACAGACGGTCAGCAGGAGACATTACAGATCTGTAAGTTGAATTCAGATTCAAATTCCAATTCCATACACTCCTTTCATAATTGCTGCAGAAAATCTGCCAAACTCTAGAAAACCATGAACTACAGATGCCTGGTGTTTAGATTTGGACATTCCTGGATTTGTTTCCTTCTTCCATATAAGCGTAAAACTATCGACAGACTAAATAGGATACATAGCCAACCATCAGACATGGCATCAGAAATCTTATTACACTGATTGTGCCAGTTAGAATGATAATTTCTGTTATAATTCTGAGGCAGCAACCCACATTAAATACTATTTTTAATATATTTATATTTGTGTAACAAAACAGTATTTTATTGTGCAAACTACATCTTTATACTAGAAGTCTCTCACCTGCTGTATTAAATGCTACTGGAAATAACAAGGCAACAATTTTCTGGCACTAACTTCAGTGACTTCAGGGCTGAGGCCATGAAGTTCATGTTACTTTTGCAAGTTTCACAGTTTTACTTTCCATAATCTCATAAACTACATTTAAATAGCTGCAAATGGCTGTTGGCTTGGAGCAATACCTCTGCAACTACAGCTGTTTCTTAATTACTCCCAGGAGGTGTCCTTTGGTGGTCTTTTGACCTAATGTGGCATGTAAGTTTCTGGGAGAAGGGTCAGTTTTCCTGAGGCTTTTCATCCAAATGAGGCTTCCAACAGTGCTGGAAGGCTGAAGGCTGGCTGTATCTTGCTAGAGGTATCACTGTAGGTATGTTTTTGGTAGTAAAATGATGTATAAATTTCTGATTCGACTCCAGCTCATTAATTCAACCTAAGGCATATACTTTGAATGATAGAAACATATTCTATAAAAGTCAGTATGTGCTTTTTATGCATAACATTGTCTGGAGGGAGATCACATTAAAATCTACTGTTACTCTATAGTCTTCATCATTTGTTAGGTACACAAGCCAAAACTACATTTTCCTATAACTTCTCACAGAGCTACAGAAAAAGTGAAAGTCACACATATCCTATCATACAGTTCTATATCTCACTATGCTAGAAGTAATTCACAAATATGTCCTGTTACATTCTGTAGGCATAGAGAAATTTCAGAACAGTTACAAAGCATATGTAAGATGACTTTCCATTGAGAGGAAATTGGAGTATTTAACAGACTGTCCTGGTGAGCGATAGGATTACACCAAACATTGAAATGTGGACTTAAGTGCTGAGTGTTTAAAGCATGAGCACTACATACTGCTCAAAGATCTTTAGATGTGTTACATATACAGACACGAGGTAGGCTTTGTTCAATAATTAAGAATACTATTAAAAAAAATAGGCAAAACAAACAGCAGTGAACCACTGTGAGCTCACTGTAAAACAGAAGTATAAGCAAACACAGATACAGTTCTTGTTCTATACCAAATGAACTTTCTGAAATAAAATTGAGTCTGCTGCAATTCATCTGTACATGTGAACACATTCTAAATTACAGTTAAAAAAAAAACCAAGGATGGAAACACATATCCCCTTCTCATGTGACTCACATACACAGTTACATATGGGTACAGCTACAAATTGTTTTTACAGAAGTACCAGTAGGCCTCCTAAGACCTGAACTGATCTCCGTCTCATTGGTTAATCAGCTTGGCGAGAATCTCACTTCTGTTTTCAAATGCTGTATCTTATATATATGAGATATGTATATATTCTAGGCAAACCTAAAAATAGATGAAGGAATAAAACAGTTATAATAAAATATACAGTTCTTTGATAGCTTAAAGCACTAGCTGAACTAAGCAAACTTAATAGATTCTAATATAGCTTTTATTTTACTCTGGAAAAAAAACTATTGACAGCTTTTGATGTTTAATAAAGACTTTAATGAAATTGAAAGTGTTATAAATAGAACACTCAGCCAATGTATGTTAGATAAGTCTTATTGGAATAAAGCTTAGAAATCAGTGCTTTGTTCTGTTACTGGATTTATTAAATGCATTGTGATTTCAAATTTAAATTGTAATTCTTTTCATCTAGATTTGCAGCTGTGCAAGCAAGTGTAATATGTTATCAAATCCACTATAGTTTATTTTACAAATGGAGATAAATACTTTCTTTTGTTCTTATGTATAGTGGCTCAGGCTGTTGCTTTCACAGAAGTTAAAGGCTACCTAGTTCAGTCTTTTATTTTCACCTTATGCTACAGAATTAGTATGAAGTTGTTTAAAATGAGCAAAAAAAATGTCTAGAATTGCCTCTTCTCTACTATCTGTCCCTGTGGTACAGAGATAAACGTTTGTATCAGGGACACTATAAAGCAGTGATGCAGAAGAGAGCTAGGCTGTATGTGTTGGCATAATGTCCCACCATGCACAGTAATTTGCATGTCCTGGTTTAAAACCTGGATTATATTTTAATTTTTAAAAACCTTACAAATGCATTAAAAGTAATGTCATGTTTATAAATAAGCATTTTTCTTTTTGGAAGTCTTCTTTGCCCATGGGTTTTTTTTAACTCTTTCAGAGTTTTGATGATTGCTATGGTAGGGCAGGGTAGAATGGAGATCAACAAGTAGAAAAACACAGAAACAAAGAGAAACCCACAAAACCAACCAACCTACCAAAAAAGAAAAAACAATCCAACCAAACTAACAAAAAAACAAAGGAAAAAACAAAACAAAACAAAACAAAACAAAAACAAACCCCCAACAAACTCCAATGAAGCCTCTTAGGGGAAATGTATGAAATAAGGTCAGAGTATTATAGCAGGATTTCACAATCAAGCACTCTTAAGGATTAATGCATGAAAGAACATCAGTCTATATTATTGAACTCAATATGGTTAATAGGCTAGCAACCATGAAGTCACACAGTGACATTTTTACATTCAATTTTCAAAATACAATAATCCTTCATATAACTTAAAGTACTTTTATATGTAATATACAATTTGACCATTTCCCTCCTGCTTTCTTACAAATGAGTAATAGGATTCTGAAGGTGATTTCTACATTTATAGAAGTTAAAAACACTTAACAAAAGCTTCTTTTCCTTATAAATGAGTAGACTTTTATCATCTTTGAAAAATCACACTCATGCAATGGGTGTTGAGAGTAAGTATGGAGATTTTAGAAGAGCAAACTGTTAACCATCCTCACAAGAAGCATTTACATTTGAAACAAGTATTAGCCAAACCATGAACATAAGCAAGCTAGACTCTGTCCATGTCACAGGTCAAATCTGAAGAAATTAATCTTTTCCAGTGCATGATTTTATTTATAGTTATTGCAAGTCTTCCATAAGCAGTCTGTATTAAAAGGCATTTTTATGAACTTAATCAAAAGGGCCCCACTCTAAGGCCAAAATGACTGATGTGCTGTAGGTTTGATGTACAAATGAAAATTAATTAACTTTTATCAGAAACAATGGATTTTTTTATAGGATTACGGTGAAATTTTCATACAGGTCTGAGTCAAAAAAAGTAGGAAATGGGAAACACATAATGAATAAGGGAAGCATTTTCCATTGGTACCCTTTGGAAAAATCAATTCCACCAGCTGAACTTAGTTATTTTTAGGTCCAAATTCACCATAAGATTAAGAAAAAAACACACCCTGTTTTTCTCAAAAATGTTCTGGGGTGGTTTTTGGGGGGTTTTTTTGGTTGTTTTTTTGTTTGTTTGTTTGTTTGTTTAGGTTTTGTTTTGTTTTGGGTTTTTTGTTTTGTTTTCTTTTGGAAGAATTGATGGCTCCTTCCTCCTTCTTGTTTTGATCTGTAATTGACTGCTTTTCTACAAAATAAGGTGCTGTAGCAATGCCTAATGGAGGCATACTGTTAGAAAGGATTGCAGCATGTAGATTTTTTTTACCTCCTTTACAGAAAGGACAGGTTCTTCATTGAAATAGTAATACCAATATTTATGTACTTAGCAGACTGCATCTTGGCATATTACTGGTTCCTCGAATTATAATGATGTACATCACACAACAGGAAACAGCAAAATATTTTAAGTATACATTCATTCACGTAAGTATATATCTACTATTTTGGCAAAGCACTGAATCACTACAGTTCTTAAATAAAGCTTTTTTATTTTGCAGTTTTGTACGCAACATAAATAGAATTTTAGCTTACATAACTGCTGCTAATACACAGCAAGGATGCCCTCATACCTGTAGAAATAACATAAACTGTAAGAGGTCAGAAACTTGTTCTTCCCCAGTAGGTGTGCTTTGCTTCTTATCATACAAGATGTTACTGCTCTACAAGGGCATACTTTAGTCAAAAGCATTTCTTACCTAAAAACTGGATTTTTTAAATCAAGAATGTTAGAAGATTTAATTCCTGTCTCATCCACCATAGCCACAATGTGAATATCGTAACTTTGTCTGCATAGAAAGAGAGGTATAAAAAAGAGGTAATGGAATTAAAACAACTGTAACTTCTTGTGTGAAAAATACCAGTGTAGTTACTGTCTGAATAATAATCACCTAGTATAAGAAGCAAAGAAAATTTATTTACAGTGGGATCAGTGCAATTGCATGATTATTTAATCATCTCAAAAGAAGCAAAATTTGCAAGGTGCTTAAGTGATTTTAAAAGTTTGCATCTGGGCAATGTAATTTTACACTGACAGTATTCAATTTTCTCCTTTTCTGACACTATAGATATCCACACTAGCTAGTACAAATGGAGTATTATTTCATGATAAAAAATATCTAACTGGCCAAATGGCATGAGGTTCACTGTGGAGTTACACAGAGGTGTTATGTAGATCCTGAAAGCAGATTAGTTTTTTGGCAAGACCAGTTAGTTCAGTGCTAACGCATGGTTAAAGTACTTCTCAGTCTAGGAAGGTCACTAGATTGGTTGTTCTGAGCTATTCTCCACTTGCGTATTGTATATTATGATGTATTATGTATTATGTATGTATTGACATACTTATATACATCATAATGTGCATTATGTGTTGACATACTTAAGCAGCAGCCATGCAATCACTTACTGGCATAGAGTGTTTTTTTATATATTAAAATATGAATACACGTATCAAGGTCTGTTTTATTTAGAGGATTTTCTAAGGAGAAGGTCTGGAAGTTTGACAAGTCCAAAATCAAGCACCCTTTGCTGATATGATAAAGACCCCTGGAAGTATTACTGACAGCTTTGATGTCACTGGAATCATCTGACTGGTAAGCATGTTTCTCCACCCCCCAAAAGAATCACCTTCTTATTTCTTACTGTTTTCTGTTAAAACTACACATACCCATAAGCAAACCAGGCTGCAACTTGTGTGACCAAATCATGTAAGAATTATTTTCAAAACCAAGATTAGGTGTGGAGTTATCAAACATTTGACTAACAGGAGATTCATCAGAGATGTCTGAGGAGGAAATATGTCCTTCCAAAAGCAGCCATCTTCATTAGCCTCAATGAAAGGACAATACATGGAAAGCACTAATTCTTAAAGCACTAATTCTTAAATATGACAGTGCATACATAAGGATAAAAATGTATATTTTTTTTTCCAGAATTAAAAATGTAATGGATTTGGGATCAGCCCCACTTCTTCCTGTCTCCCTGTCTTGCTGAGAGACAAGGAACCCTGGGGCTTCAGGCAAACCACCAGGCTAGCTAGCAAGACATGGCCAGACCAAGGCCATGGTAAATGTCTGGCCAATACCAGGTCAAGATACGGAAAACGTCTGGACATGATCTGAGAAAACTGCTGTGTGTGAAAGATAGCAGAGTAGAAAGCTGACCAAATCTGCAAGTGGCATTGTGAGGGAAGGCAGGACGTGACACATGGTTAAGGAGAAGGTATGTGAGAAAGTACCTCACAGGTAACTCTCGTGGAAAATTGAGACCTTTTGGTGAGCAGAGTCTCACAGGGTAAAGAGTGCCTAGGTTAATAGTATGAGTGACACCACATAAATTGGTTATGGTACCAGAAATAGCAAATGCGGGTACAAGCGTACACAAAATTAACTGCTACTTTTGATACCTCTAACAAGAACAGCCACACCATAAAATCTGCTTATGAAGCTTTTACACTTACCGCTTATTGGCAACAAGTAAGACTTTCCCTGAGAGAGATTCCCCCTCTTTAACAAAGAGGGGTGTCTGAAGAAGGCAACGTACTTGATACCAATGAGTGAGAGGTTCTGTCGGTGCAGTGGACAACCAAACAGTTACCCTGAAACAAACAAGAAAAACTGTCTAAGACTTTCCCTCCTGTCTTCTCTTTTTGGAAACAACTCTAAGTTGTGAGATATTTATATATGTGAGGCCTCAACTACTTATAACAAACTTCAAACAGCCTTCAAGTAAAGTGGCAAAGTGACCCTACCCTATGTTGGGAAATCAATATATTATGCCTCGTTTTCTTCCTTTATCTATACTGTGCCTGTCACCACCAGATTTGCATGCCTAAGCCAGTTACGGAGATTCAAAAAAGAGGTACTTCATACTCCTGTTTTCTTTTTTTTCCCACACTAACAGTATAGAGAATATTAATTTCTCTCTCCTCTTACTACAACAGACAATTTCAACAAATGTCAGGAAATTAAGATTTGTCCTGAATGTAGCAATGTGATTCTTCACAGTGGAAGTTTCATCGTTAAACAACACTCTCTAAGAAGGTCCTATACCTAGTTTCCAATTGCAAAATATATTTCAATAATATATTGAACAAGGGCATAGGTGCAAAGAAAGGGATAACACAGCTAATACTGTGAGACCTATCCACTGACAAAGAACTTCCACAGTTGTAGGAACACCAAAGAGCTGCTGATTAAGCAGTTGCCTATTCCAAAAGGGAACCTTTCTCTGTGGAGGATTTCAGTCAGTTCCTACAAGTCTGCAATTTTGTCTACTGTTATAACTGGTGTGGAGCTTTTGGTTCCTTTTTTAAGATTAAAAATTTTACTAACAGCTGTTGAAGTAAATAGAAATGCACATAGATCCATTTTCTTTTAATGGATATATGATTCTGAATTTTTGACAATCCTCATTTCAAAGATTAATAGAAGGCATTTATCAACAGAAATAAATAGAATTGCATTTTACAATATATTGAAAAAATCACCTCATCTAAAACTAGATCAATTTAGCTGGGAAATCAACATATCTAAGGGCTAAATACAGATAGCTGATATCTATATATTGAATACCTGAAGAAGTTTATCTAATTATCACCCATTCACTACACCAGATGAATGTCCCCATTTTGAAATAAATGCCTGGTGCTGCAGTGAAAAAATCAGCCATGCAAGCCTGGTAAAATTTTCTCTGTTTCCATTTTGTTGGTTGGAACATACAAACAGCTCTCCTTTTTGCCCACAGACAAGGCCAGCCCAACTGGGAAAATCCAGCTTACATTCAAATACTGCTGCTATACTTGCAATGTAAAACAAAAAGGTATATAATACTGAAAAGAATCAGTACTGTGTGGAATAGTATATTTAACCCTCAACAATTCCTGAATGTGGTCTACCATAGATTACGTGCACCCTAATCAACATGGAAAGCAAGATCACCACCATTTTGTCATACTGTTAACACTAGGTTATTACATTTCTTATTACCTCCACAAGGCATCATTTCTTTGATATGAAGTGATTACAAACAAGGTTAGCACCAGATGAAGGTCTAATTTTGGAACACTTTATATGAAAGACACGATATCCCCACCTGTACTTAGTATTTCATAGGAAGAAGGAAAAAGTACTTACAATGATCCTACAAATGCCACATCAAACCAGAATGCCAGGCCATGGATTAATCCAGAGTGTGTCATTTGGAAAACAAAAGGGATTTCCACTCTGCAGGAACAAAAACAATATGCTGCCAAAGTAATTTCCAAAATGCACTGGAAATTCCACCAGAAACTTACCTTGTACTAATTTATGTATTTTTATTCTCATTCATCAGTTTATGTCTCAATTTTCTGTGACTTTAAAAGGATGTGTTCTTTTTCTCTGTATCAATAGAATTAACCAGTAACACTGACTCAGGAGTTAATTTTTTGTGTGCCTTATTCAATAGTGGAATCAAATATGTTACTACACAAGTGTTAATACATCATTTATGGCAACACTGCAGTCTGCTGCAAATATAGGGGTTCAGTCCTTCCAGTGGAAAATTTCCTATTCCCAGTAAAGGACTTAGATTTAGTTTAAATACTAATTTGAAAGGAAAATGTTCCATTGGAAATTTGACAGACATGACTGCTACTGGAACAAGAAGGAAAAATTATGCTGCTTGAGCTGGAATATTTTCCCTTCCAAAAGAACTATTACCGGCTATGTAGTTGAACCCAAATCTCATCCAATCTTGTTGAAATGTATAATAAAATTAACATTTAGGTAACAACATGTTAGTTCTGAGACTGGCTGAAGGAAGTCAACGCTAGGCAGATGAAGCTGGAAAGAATTCTTCAGTTGTTTCCACCATATTAGGGCAATTCTTCTCTCACTAGACCATGTCATTTATACGATTAATTCTGAGTCATGTTGGAAACAAGGGTTCATATTTTCAAAGATTGCCTGTGATATTTCCCCCTTATAACAGTGTCTTGCAAAGACTTGAAGCACTCCCTCAAGTTCTCCCATACAGGACATTTTATTTCACAGATGTACTGAGAGGGAGGCTCCTCTGCTGTCATTATGGGACACAAGGAGTGCAGACTTCTTTACAGATAAGATTTGCCAGCTAAGGATTTGAAGGAGCTCTGGAGGGAAGTGAAGAGGTACAACTGATTCCTGTTAGACTGGAAAATGTTGGCCTTTTCTTTAAAAAAAGAAAAATAAAGAAAAAGAGATACACAAGTGATAAGCAAGGCAGCTTATGATGACACCATTTGACAAGATCTTTTAGGATGCCTACACAGAAAGACAAAAATTCCCTTGTAACTATGTTTAAATGTGCCCCAACATAAAATGCTAAGAAGTAAACACTGTCCTCCAGAGCCCATTTTATCCCTTTCAGAAGGAAAATTTTGTGAACCAAGTTTTGGTGTTTTACAGGCTCACCAACAGGCTACTCTGCTAATCCTAGACAAAATCATGCAAATGAATGAGTTGGTCCAGTACAAGTGGTGTACTTATCATTCTGATATGCCACCGTGCCTCAGCCATATCCACCGTCAGAGCATCCTGTGTTTCTGAGTACCAATGACCAACAGCCAGTTACAAAAACAAAAGATTGAGAGTGAACTTCTGGCATCTGCTGACCTGTGCAAATCTTCCTCAGCAGCTTCCAGGAAGTTAACAGTGTACTTCACTGTCTGGGCCATCAGAATTCTGGTGTCAAAAGTATCCTATGTGGGTTAAAAAAACCAATAAAGTTGCAAACGTTACCATTCTGTCTTGTCAACATATAAACTTGTCTTATGTTAAAAAAAAAAGGGGGGGGGGGGGGGGGGGGAAAAACGGGGGGTTAAGAAGGGGTAACCCCACAAGTGACCCTGTCCTGGGACACCCGACTGCCCCCCAGGACTCTAAATCCTGCCCCATAGACAGCACAATGGCTCCCAGAC
>NDXB01014079.1:44047-55290 GCA_002631895.1 Agapornis roseicollis
GGGGGGGGGGGGAAGGGGAAAGAAGAGGGGAGAAGGTAAAAATCAACCTTCATCACAATAAACTTATTTGAAATGTTTCCATTTTTTAGCCTCCCTTAGAACACTGTTAGATTTTGCAATATTGTCAGGATTTAATGTATCTGATAGCTCACATACTTATCAAAGACTGTTTTAGTCAACCTAGAAACAATAAAATTCTTTCAGAAATAGATCACTTGTTAAAAAATAGCTGGGTTTATGATACTATTCTTTTAAAGTTACAAACATTTTAATATGCTTTCTGCACTGCACAGTGGAATAAACTGAACTAAGAACTTAGTTGAACTAAGCATGGAAATATTTGAAAATTGAATTATTAAGACTAGGAAGCAAATTTACTTAATACAGATTGTCCTGTAGAATAAAGTTAGGAGTCACTCAGCAAATGAAAACGTTTCCCTTGATTTTTCTTTCTTTGATCACAGGTACTAATCCAATCTATCACTGTTCACAAGCTCTTTCTTAAGTAAAGCATACTTAACATAAAAGCTTCTACCACATCTCCCCCAGTGAACCCATCTAAGAACTAAAACCTATCTACAGAGTAAGCCAGAAGATACGTGATATTTTTAAAAGAAATATCAACTTAATGTGGCTTTTATTGGGCACTGCATTTCTGGTATTCAGGGTAGGAAGAATCTCAGCTGAAAAATAAAAGCCAAATATGTAATTCATATAGGGTGCAATTATGTGCCACAGGCCTACATATTACTCCATTCTTGTCTTAGTTTGACTAATAGTCAGAGAGCCAGCACTGAGAATGACCATGCTATAGTCAAAGGTATGGCTTAAATTTGTGAAGACGAGTCAGTTTTCTCTTACCCATTTTGAGTAGCAGAAGCAGTCAAATGCAAAAGGTCACATCAGTAGACTAACAGTCTTTCCAGGTTTCTTGAGAGGTTTTAGGGTACCCATGTGATAGCAGCTACACTGCTATCACTACTTAAACTAGCTAGCCTAATGCTAGCCTAGATATGCTAGCTAGATTCTATGCTAGCTATATGCTAGTTATGATTCTATATGTTGTAGTTAAATTTCTGAGAGTGAACGTTTTCATTGCACCTACACTGAAGCATTATACTGGGGCAGGGGTGGGTTTTAATGGTTTTTCCCCAGAGAGGTGAGAAGAGTTTATTCCTCATTCTTTGTACCTAGCTACCACCTAGACTTTTACTAAAAAAGGAGAAGGGCAGGCGCTAGATACAGAGATTTAATCTAGTGCCATTAAATATGTAGAGATTTGAATTTTTGTATATAAATATTAAGCATTGAATATTTGCATATTTAATTCAATATTTAATATTAAACATTAAATATTTGCATATTTAATCTGTAAATATCCAGGAAAGTATGGATATTTACATGTTTCAAAAAGGCTTGTTTCATAATACGAAAACCTGTTTGCTTGGCTGCATTCTTTTTTCCTTTAATTTGTGGATCAGAGATGGGAAGGGAAAAATTAAGGTCAAGTCACTTGTTTAAGGAACTGTAAACACTGAGGGAAGCTTGTTGCATGTTAGGAAGAGAATTGTTCACATGCTGCAGCTTCCCAACATGCTGCAGCTTCCCAACATGTGCAAAACTCTAGATATTTGTTACTACAGCAAAACCAGGAACATTACATATAGTATTTAACCTTTCATAGCACTTCTGTTCACACTTACGTGCTCCTGGCTCTCGACTCAACTCAGAGCAACAGAGCTCTGTCAAACAAGAAAGGTATTGTATCTGTAGAATTTAGTGGAGGGGACAAGATAGGGAGAAGCCAAAGCACAAAAAAAAACAACCGCCAGACATACAAACCTACCACAATAGGTTGTCGGAAATATTCATCCACAGCTGCTGTGCGCAGACTAGACAGATTGACCCCATAAAAGCACTCTTGGTACCTAGAAACAGTAACACATGCAATGTTTAGGGAAAAAATGTTTTTTTCTGGGTTCCAACCAGAGCCAGCAGAGTAACTGCAAATGGCAGGTGAAGTCTGGTAAAGCCTCTTTTCCTTTTTCCTGTCTGCCAAGAGGCCAAATTGCAGCCCTCCTTAGCTTACCTTCCACACAGACATCCTATACAGCACTGAGGTGACATGATCCCATCAAATGGATATACGGAGACATTTCACAGTATGCTTCTGAAAGAATCCACACAGCAAGCAGAGAATAGGGATCAGGGCTAAGGCATTTTAAGCTACTTCTGTTATCTTGAGCTATTGCAGAAACAGGCGTGGACCTCGTATAAATCAAAATAATGATAAGGACACCCACATCACAGGTCTGTTCCTTTTTATTGAGGAAAATAAACCCTATACTTACAAAATGGGAAAAAATAGTATTTTCATCTTATTAATTTATGAAAATGTGCATTTAATGTATATTCAGACTATTTCCAGTATGAAAATTGAAATGAAAATATACATGCTTTTAGTACTCTTCCTCCTGTGTATAACCCTCTTATCAACTAATTGAAAAGCCTAATACGTATCTTTATTTCCAGACAACATAAACAGAAGGAGATAGAAAGGGGAAATGTAAGGAAACTCAACTCATTGTGATGGAAGTGTCATCTAGATACAAAACCACAGTCAAGAATTCTAAGTCTTCGGAAGCATTTAAAAAGGAAAACTTTAAACACTTGTCCTGATTGTTACAGTACCATACAACTCCTAAACTATCATAACTTTTTCTAAAGTGGATGAGTTAGTCTAAACCAATCTGGAAATATCTCTTTAAAGCTGGTAAATTCTGCATTACTAGTTCTGTGCTAATTGCATAAAAGGAAGATGCTCAAATGACTGTATGCCTTAAAGGTATCTTTAAGGAAAGAACTCAGATAAGCACAACAGAGGAGATTAGCTCACACCAATATTTGCAAGTGATCTTTTACCCTTTTCCATATGTTTGCTGTACTGTATAATTGAGTTGCTTATTTATCACTGAAGAGAAACACCAGCAAAATGCACACTGTTTTCAACAACTTGCTACATATATTTATGCTTTGTATCTTTCTATCTTTGAAGAGTTCCACCAATAAAAAGAGCAGTCTGCTCTTCTATCTTAGACTATACATTATCACACTTCTGGGAATGATAACTGTTAAATACAAATTAATAAGCATCTCTGAAGCCCAACAGTAAGCCAATCTATGGGCATCAAGAGAAAAAAAACATACTTACACAGTCTCACAACTACTATTACTGTATAGATACAAGGCAATAAAACTAAGTGTATGGGAAACATGTAGCCTTTCTGTTGTATAGTAAACAGGCTACACTAACTGCTGCATCTAATGTTAGAAGACACAGCATGACTTTTGGATTTTGAAGGTTTCTAAAGGCATGGTGCCTTTGTCAGGTGAAAGTTCAAATTGAAAATCTAGTTAGTTCTTTCAGTCCTTTGCTCAAGTACCATCATCCAACCAGATTCAAAACCATACCCAATCTCTAAGACACATGATACGAATTTAGCTATATAGGTAAGGATTTATTTCACACAAAACACATCCTCTCTTCCAATTAACAAAGCTGGATAATGAATAAAAGCTGTTTCTTGAGGCCTGGAATTTGAAGCTGAGGACATTGCAGGCTTTCATCAATTAGTTCCTGATAGTTTACTGCAAACCCCAAAAAAAACCCTGAGGAAGTGGTTTGTCTGAAATAGGACTTTTATAGCTCTGGATCTATCAGGGTATCCAGACCATTTAGTATTAAGAATGTGAATGCCCTATAGTAGTGCAGATGCAGAACTACTTGCACTGTCACTCAGAACTTTGTGATCCCATATTTGGTTGAAGGCATTAGAAGCACTAATTTGTTGGTCTTTAAAGCACTTAGTAACCTCAAGGATATTTAATCTTTTTGTACTACCACTGACCTGGACATGCATCAATACAAAACTATGACTACGTGGACTGATTTGAGGACTGATACTACAGCCCTCTGCTCAGGAGACATGTCATCTATTTAAGTAAAAATAACAGGATCTTGGGGAAGACTAGAATGACGGTTGAGATGCAAAAACTTATCAGAATTTAATTCTACCTTACTTTTTTAACTTTCTTAATACAGAGAAGTACTGTTGCATTTTTTTTGGTGAGTGTAAACTTACAATGCAAACATTTCATAGCTGGTTCAACTACACAATGAGTCAAATGACCACAAACTGGCTGTATAAATTAACATTGCCAGCAAAGGATTCAGCATGTAAATTACTCAAATTTCTCTCACTCCTTTAATCATTACAGAAATAGTAAGATTTTTATCATAGCTCTACTTCAGAGACAGCCAAAAGAAATCTTCTAAGTATAAGCATAAGTTATAACTTAAGTTATATCATAACCTCGTGCCCAGGGCACTTCGGCATGGAAGAAAACTGTCTTTAATCTAAGAAACCAACAAATAGGTTGATGAACACCAGTTTAATGTTCACATTAATTCCACATCACAGGCTGAAAGAACAGTTGAAAGACTGCAGCTACAATCTTCCAGAAGATTTAAAATAGTTAACCCAGGAGTTCCACAGTACCTTTTATACAAAACCTTTAAATAATGATCTATAAATCAACTGAGATGAACCACATAAACCGATATAAATCACATAAAGAACTGAAGAAGTTTACAAATAAATGTGCCCTTTGCTGAAATAGAATCATCTCAATTTCTCCTCATTAGAATATCATTGCAACTGTTTTCTCCTATATATAGCACAGCAACAGTGGATAGTAGCGCTAGGACGCTCCAAGGCAAAAAGAGTACAACTTCTAGTTAAAGCTGCATGAAAAAATTTGGTGGACAGAATATAACTACCAAATTGGAGTTTGTTCAGGACTTAGGAATTATACTTATTCTCTGGAAGGATTGCCACGGAATTTTTCCTGTGCTTATGCACCTGGGACGTCAGCAATGATCACCATCTGTAGCATAATACACTTTGGTATAACAAAGGAAACACTAGCATCTGATTCTCATTCATCTTTCAAAATGAGACCAAGTCAGCTGTAGCCCTCCTCAGAGATCCTTCAGGCTTGCACAATAAACAGTATGACTTTAGGCCACAGCAACAGTGAACACATAAAACATAAAAGCATTCTCTTTCAATGATGACAGTTTATGCTTAATCAAAGAATTGATTTAACTTTTAACCTCTACTGAATCTTTGATACAAATGAAAAAACAAATAGTCATTACCAAAAGTTGGCTCTGGAGAAATGTTCCATGTACAGCTGCTCATCAGAAAAAGGAGCCAAATGAATGTCACTGAATGTTGGGAACATCATTCCTAGTACACAGAAGACAACATAAAGTAGTAAGCCAAGTGTTCAAGAAGTGTTTGGACAACGCTTTTAAATAAATGGTTTAGTGTTAAGGTTGCTCTGTATGAAGTAAGGAGTTGGACTTGCTGATCCTTGGGAGCCCATTCCAACTCAGGATATTCCATAATTGTGTACTCCCACAGACATCTCTACAGGGATGTCTTCACTAGCAGAAAACCACTAGTTCAAAAGCAGCAATTTTTGTACACTTCAGATACCTTAACATTTCGTTTTAGTAATATATGGGTTACTGAAATGTGAGTACTTTAAAGCAGTTAGTAAAAAACCTAATCTAGAACAACATATAGAAGAGACCACAATACTTCATAAAGTCCTAGCAATTTTATGGTCTTATTTCAAATATTTGAATTATTTAGCTTCCTTCAAAAGTGAAATGCTAGCTATTAAATACCTTCTCAACACTCTCCAGTGGAGTTTTAGCACCTTCCTTGCGTATAGCTAACCTAGTAAATATAACATCTGTGTGAAGGATTTGTATTAAAGGTCAGACTTGAATTAAACTGCAGTGTATGGTTTTGGTCCAATTTGGAAGAACTGCCATTAGTGAATGAAGCAGCTATATGCACTTCACTCTTAAGACTTTTATCTGAGAAACTCATAACACTTCAGAGTAAACACTGAAAATTTTACAGACACAAAAAGGTATATTACACTTTTTTTTATTTAAGATGCTGAAGCTGAAAAACTAAATTTTATTTTCATACAGTGGCAAATTTGTAACAGAGCAGGGCATGAAATCCTGATCTACTACATTCTAATGGATTGGGAAACCAGAGGAATTGCCTTCCCTTATTTTCTGTAGGCAGTGCATAAGACTGCCTAGCAGCTTAAATGACAGCTTTTGTATTCTATTGTGCATGTGTCAATGGAAGCAGGAAGTAAAGCCTGGTCAATTTGAACTACACTTCAGAATACTGCTTCACCCTTTTAAAATCTATTATAGAATACAGTGCACAGTTGAAGGGGAGGATAGGTAAAGAAGTGGAAGGAAGCAGTACTCCTTTTGTAAGTACATCATGTAGGAAGAGTCCACAAAAATTTAAATGAAGAACAACACCCACTCACAAAATAGAATTCTTTTTTTTTTTTTTTAAACTGGCTGTGGGGAGAATATTAAACAAGTTCACAGAGAATTTAGGACAGGAAATTTCCAAACAGGTACTAAATACTAGAAACTGACTCAGAATGTCATCATTTCAGCTCACTTACTTAGACAATCATAAAATTAAATAATTACCACATAAGGTGATTCATCCCCATAAGTGAGCAATCAGAAAGCTAGACACACATCTTTAAAAGCAGTCACTCATTTAAAACTAAAAATGAGCTACTTCCTGATAAGTTTTCAGAAGCCCTCCTGTGAAACTGACCTCTAAATGGGAGACTTAATATCAGTGGCTGCCTTGAAAAGTACAACCCAAATGTGGTTTGTGAGCAAATCCGTTAGCTCCCTACATTTAGGTACAGATTCAGCCCATGCTTCAGAAATTCCATTTTGCAGTAATTTTGCTTGAGAAAGGTTTCTTAAATAAGTAATTTAAAGAGATACTTCATAGTTCATTTTTAGGAGAACATGTAGATTTATCATTCAGCAATTTGATGCTCAGATTTGCCTCCCAAACAAGATTCACCTGAGGCCCTGGAATTCACAGATTACCTTCAAATCTCCTCCAAATACTGGATGGATGAAATACAGAGCACTGAACACTGTGAATCTCTCACGTCGTTCAAAAGGTAACATCCAAACACTAGAATAAGGCATCTGGGAGAAGCCCAATGAAAGGATGTCAAAATAACTTGAACTTTACCCAGAACACCAAAATTCTATTTGACCATTCCACTCTCAGCTTGATTCCACTGTCAGGCAGTTGAGGCTAGTGTGCTATTATCTATTGTGAGGGCTCCATCCCTGGCAGTGTTCAATGCCAGGTTGGATGAAGCCTGGCATGGCATGGTTTAGTGGCGGGTGTCTCTGCTTATGGCAGGGGGTTGGAACTAGATGATCTTAAGGTCCTTTCCAACCCTAACTATTCTATGATTCTATGATAAATGCTATCATAATGTATATAACAGCCAGTTAAGATTAAAACATAAGCAGAACTCAGCACTGCAATAGCAGCATGCTCCAAAGCTTTTTCCACTGTGAAACAGCAAGAAGTCACAGCATAATACAATAGCAATGGTGGCTTCATCATTCTATTAATTCCCCTGGGCCCCCTAGATATTGGTGTTAAAGCTAGACTGAGGGTATAAAACCAGACAAACCTGGACTGACAAGTCAAGTGTTTTTTTTATTTTTTTCTGAAGCTTTTTATTTATTTTTTTCTCTCTATGCAGGGGATAACTTGGTGACACACTCACCACGCGTCTTCAACCATTTTTTGGAATGGAGGTAAGTTTCGAGCATCCGTTCATTGAACAACATATAACCCATCGGTTCGGAAATTACCACATCAACATTCTCAGGCAGAGAGATCTCCTCAATTTTTCCAGACAATACTACTATCTTGTCAGAAAGGTTGTTGCTTCTCACCAACAGCTGGAGGAAAAACAAAAGCACACAGCAAGTTTTGACTCTCTTGATCATCAGAATTTATATCAGAGGTCTTTCATTACCATTAAACCCCTTACAGCATAAACCAACTACCTCAGTCTGTTAGTCAGAATAAAATAGAAGTGTTTTTCCTTGCCACACCAAAATTTCTAAGACTGGAGCTCACTGGAGCAAACTCAAAGAAATACATTGTGTGGAATCAGCAAGTGATAGTACAAAAATTGTGGTCCTGCAAGAGGTGACAGTAATCAGTATCTACAAGAAAAAAACTGCCTACCAGGAAAAGGTGGGTGTTTTAATCCAGTGCAAAAGATTACAAAGGAAGGATCTTCACAAGTCTCTAAATTTTAGAAACACTGTTCTTGAATAAGTTATGTAGCCAGGAAGAAACTCAAGAGCTGAAAAGTTTGCAGTATTTTCTAAGCATAAATGGAGCATAGCATTATATTCACATGAAGGCGTTTGAATGTGCTAGTACTTAAAGCTGAGAAACTGGAGATTTATTCACTTGAATGGGTATAGCTAAAGTTGGGGACAAATGTTTAATGAATAGTAGAAATGGACCTTAAATTTTATGTTTGACCCAGCAAGTTAAGTCTAAGAAAAAGAACAACTTTTTCAAAGCCTCTGCATATGTACACATAGATGCGTATCCTGTTTAGCTGCACTGTACTCAGACATGTGCGGAAGTATCTACACCACTTGCTTTTAAATAACAGCAGAATCTGGGTTCTTCTGGCACAAATTTATAAAGAAGCAGTTATTTCACACTAATCTGAGTTGTCTGCTGGGAGAGTCTATAAAGTGAAGAATCCTTTGCAACAGCACAGTAGGAGATTTGTATTGATGTCCAGTAAGTAATAGAAAACTCCTTCACAGTTGTACTTGAATTGATATAATTGTATCATCAGTGTAAGCGTATATGATTACATCAGCAAACCTTTTCCAAAACAGACTGGGCGTTAGGTAACAGCAACGATACTTATGATTCATTCTAACCAGGGGAAGACTAATGTTGTTATTAGCTAATCCACTGATACGTAAATATGCTAAAGAAGTTAATAAAAAATCAACTCAGAACAACATATAGAAGAGACCAGTATGCTTCATCAAGTCCTAACAATTTTATGGTTCTATGTTAAATATCTGAATTGGTTAGGTTCCTTCAAATGAAGTTAAATGCTAGCTATTAAGTACCTTCTCCACACTCACTAGTGGAATTTTAACACCTTCTTTGCTTATAGTTAACATAGTAGGTATAACATCTGTGTGAGTAATTTGCATTAAAGCTTGAATGACTGATACAGTTAATGATTTCCAGCCATAACTTGCTAATATAAACTATATGTTAATATGGTAACAAAACTACTAAACAAAACAAAGATCATTGTACACTAGCATGCTATCAATTAGGTAAATAACAATGCTGCTTCTTTCACTGACAACTGTTTGCATCCATTTCTAACAACAGGTTGACAGATTTTATTTTAAAGTTCCTTAGACCAGAGGCTCTGTGAGCAGACACATGATGAAATTTCATTTTGGAAATTAAATGACTGTTGTTCTCACAGGTGAACTCCAAATCTAAAAGTAACAGAAACAACACCTCTGCAGCAGCATGGTCATACAAGGGAGAGAAGCCTAAGTCATTTCAGACCCTAGCAGACTATGGCAGTTACCTCACAGTTTGCTAGAGGGCAGCAGATCATTACACTATCTCATGCACTGGAGATGATTATATTATGAAAATTTCTACTGGATATAATAGCATGGGGACAGATAGAAATTGCTATTCTGTATTACTGTTATTACACAACTTAAAAAAGTTATCAATGTTTATTTGTTTTCCTACCTTCAGATACAGCAAAAATAAAACCTCAAAAAACCACTGTTGGTACTAATCCTCTCCTTTACAATGCAGCTATGACTTGGGAAAGCTAAAGTTCCATGTGCTTTTGTCACTCAGAAGCTTAACTGTGGTAGAAACTGCATTTTTAAAAGGGATTTAGTAATGTCAGGTTTTAGCCAGAGCCTCAGTGAACGGAAACCTGTGCTTATTCACAAAAAATGTGTGTCCCACCAATACACTCTTGATAGTAATCTGAAAAATCAAGGCAATTCTGCATCTGCCAAAATCTCAGACTGTGTACCAAGATTGTGAGGAAGCCAGTGAATGCCAGTTGAGGTAAGTATTTTACATGCATTAGGACACTGATTTATCTCAGGGAGAAGATCGCTTGTCTTGTGGCGGCTGTTTATTTTTGTTATTATTACATCTGAGTTAGCTGGCTGCATATCTGGCTGGTTTGGTGGCAATGAAAAGCTAGTTTTGAAAACTTCAGATTTTCTTTTTTTTTTTTAAATTATTTTTTAAACTCAGAGATCATTTTTCTGAAACTGGAATTTACCATGCGTTAATGAACTCTGACTAGTGGCTCATTATCACATGAAGAAAAGCAATAACCAACGAATTGACATTAAATATTGGAGAGCTAGTCTTCCACAATTTCTACACCTCTCTTTCATACACAAGGAAGATTCTAGACTCTACAGAAGTAACAGAAATACTAATAACACAAGTGTGTTATACCAAGTGCACATAAAATACTGTTAAATTCTACTTCCAGGCAATATTAGTGCAAACCTGAAGTTTAAAAATAATCGCATAAATAAATACATAAATAAATTACTTCAAGAAGGCTATAAACTAACAGCTATAAACTAGCTTTTGAACCAGCCACTTCCATCTTGTTTGAACTGACCTTATTCTTGACAGAATTACTGAGTTAATTCACCCTCTGCAGTACCTTCACAAACTGAGTGTTTTAAACACAGGACATTATTTATACCGTCACCAATATGACTTTTCTGCTCAGGCAGGTATTTAGTCCATGCCATTTAGAAGATATACCTTAAGCAAACTATTTCTTCAACTTTTATACTGAAACCAACACATATCTTCATCTGACAGTTTGCTGGTTTTACTAACTTAGTATTAGCAAATTTTGTGCCTTTTTAAAAAAAAATTCTTGCAAATGAATAAGAAACAGCAAAGGGTGATGGCTGTAAGGCTTTTAGACTCAGTACCTTTGGAAATCAATAGCAAATCTGTGGCAAAAGGAGAGGAGGTATATCTGAGTGGGTGTGTTGGCAATGTTTTCACCTCCACACAGTATTTCATTAATTCCTGCAATCACCTGGTTATGGTCAGCATAATGTGTCTGAACAAAAGGAGTAGTTTCAATATTTCACAGCTTTAGTGAAAGCTAAAAAGAAAAAAAAAAAAAAAAAAAAAAAAAAAAAAATAAATCCCCCCAGACCC
>NDXB01014079.1:63480-95322 GCA_002631895.1 Agapornis roseicollis
AAAAAAAAAAAAAAAAAAGTCAAGATTTCTGAAAAGTACAGTGAAGAACAACTAGGCAGTTAGAATTCAGCAATACAGATCAATTCCATGGCACTGTCTACACTATCATGCGTAACTCTCACCAATCTTTCCAAAACAGATGCTGCACAATTCATGGTGACATTATAAAAAGAGGGCAGGAATACTAACAGGGCATGTACAATTTCTTCATAGAGAAAAAGGCAAAGAGGACTGACAAACACTGACTTCAGAAGAGAGACTATCCAGAAGAGACAACACAAATTGACACAATGGAGGAACAATATAAAGAAAATTAGAACTTCAATCCTCCTTTGCCTCACAACATAAATCAAAATGACAGAGTTAGAAAGCAAATAAATTAAAAATATTACTAAAGGAAATGCCTTTCTGCATAACATTTATTATGGCATTTGTTGCTGTATTAAGTGCGAATCACAGAAAAGCGTGCATGGGGACTGATGCTGGAGAGGGTCAGAAAGTCTCTAGTTAGTGTAACTAATAGAAAAAAGTAAAAACCCACTGTAAACTGTATTAGCTCTATGTTTTGCATTTCAAGGAGCATAAACCAGAAGAAATTAGGAAGCAATTTAACCAGTGTTGGGGTGGTAGATTATCCTACGTCCCCCCAATGTAAGTTTTCTTCTGTCTTCTGCTGAAGGATCTGGTTTGGAAAGTCTGAGAGTCAAAGGACTAGATAAAGTAATAATTGTTAGATTTATTACAGTAGTCCTCAAGATCTATATACATATTTCAGAGATTAATTTGGCATTTGAAGTCACAAGTTTCTGCATTGTATCCAAATCTTTGTCTTGCACAAGTGAAGTCACAGCAGACACTTACATGCTTTCTCAGTTTGTAGTGATTGTGGGGTGCAAAAACATTCAATGTACACCTCCATGAAAGAGACATAAACTCAAATATGTTTGTGGCTATTTGCAAAAGACTATGTGGCACAATAGGAAACACACAGTCAACAGTTAAGACAAGGAAACTAATTCTGTATATGAGCTCTAAGATGCCAAAAGGGAATAACAGCCCAAAATGTCAAGAAGGATATACAGGTAGGTTCCCTGATTGTCACAGAAGACAGCAAAGGGATTTGTAGTTCATGTTTGGCAATGTATATCCTGAGTACGTACCATCAGCATCATGCTTTGTCATACATGCATTTGACAACAACATTAATAATGTAAAGCACACATGAATTAATATATTCATGCTACAGTCTGATCCATGCTGCTCTACAGGGCAAATTGATGTTTTGAGCCTAAGCAGCATACTGAACATTTAAGACAGAGCTTACCTTGTCTACAAAATCTACGTCGTTCTGTAGGATAGCTCTGTGGTAAGTTGCTGTCCTCACAAAATCCTGCATCATATTCTGTTGTTGAGACAGATAGCCATAAAACTAAAAGTAAGAGGTTGAGGAAAAACAGAACAAAAGATAAAGTCCATCTTCTACCAATCTTATCTTAAACTACTTAGTACTTAAATTACCAAGGTCCTCACCACCCTCTAAATAAACCTAAGCTGTCTTTCTAACTGATCTGGTGACTGAAGTCAAACAAATAACAGTAACAGCTTTCACAAACTGGCACCAAAGTTTCCTTACCTGAAAATACTGAAGCGCAGATGCTTCATCTGTTCGCTGACTGAACACAGAGCCCTCCTTATTTTTGTTACGACATTTCTTCAATGCATCTGAAAATGTGCTGTATTCTGGAAAACAAACATAGCAAAAACCACAAGGACAAATAAATTAAGATAAACATCCAGTGACAAGATAAGAACACAGTCACACTTGAGAGGAAAGCTTCATTTGGCTTCTGTGTTCATAAATACATAGTAAACAGTTCCAATTTCATTAAACAAGCAAGAGCTGTTGCAAAGATCTGGCCAGCACTGAAAGATTTAAAGAAGCACCTGGGTGTGTGCAACAGTTAGCTAACTCCAGCAAATAAAAGAAATTTGCATTGACGAATCCTAACAGAGGAGTGGTTGAACATAAGCCTCCATCTACTATTTCAGGTTAATCTACATTAAGCCAAGCTCCACACAGAGAACCACCCAAGGTTACTGTTGGAATGCATGGATTTAAGTGAGAAGGTTTACAACCTAAAATAAAATATTCAAATTCCATTGGCCTAAAAAGCCAGGCTGAGGACCATGGATTTTCCTTTAGATGCAGACTAGCTCAAAAGCTCGGAGTTATAGCCCTTTGGCTTCTGTGAACAACATCACTTCTGACACTAAGTAAGTAACAGGAAAAATCATGTGGACCTAAACCCCAAAAAATCAGTTCATACAAGCACTTTTGTCTCCATCTTTCAAGATCAAACCAATCCCTCCAAGCATAAAGTAATTTCTTGATGTCTAAAAGAATGCCAGTAAGTGGAGAAAGTATCTAGAAAAAACACTGTAAGGAAAAATTGTCAGGGGGGAAACGTAGATGACAATAATAAAATCAGGGATGGAAATCTTGTATCTTCTGTTCATAAAAAGACAGGAGAAGATGGAGAAATCAGGCCTGTAAACCAGAGTCAGGAGGTTCCTGCAGCTGTTCACAGATTTTCAAATAAAAGTTAACAATTGCCTGAAGCATGTAACTGTGCAATGGGAACTGTGCAATGGGAAGTACAAGCTAAGTGCTCTGATCATTTGGAGATAATTCAGTAACTCAATACTTTCAACGGCCTTTGAAACAAAGAATCTGAAGACAACAGAAACAATTTATAAACTTCTCAATACAATAACCAAGAAGGATTTCCTTCATCATTTCAGAAAATTTTAAAATCCTAAAACCAGAGATTTGGTTGTACTGATCGTTTTCTAATACAGAAAGCTGCCATATCAAAAGGGAAGAAATGTAAAAGATAGCACATGACTTTCCACTTAGCTTTGGATATCAGGGCAAGCTCAATGTCAGGCTGTTTGGAAATGAAAAAAAGGACTCATGTTTATAAAACCCAACAGAAGCATGATTCCTTCAAAGTTATCTTTAATGAGGAAAAAAGTATTTTTGAGTAGGGTCTTGAGAGAAAGATCCCCAGTAGAAAATTTTAAATTCTTGGGAAAAGTATATAATAAAAACAACATAGAATTCAGCAAAAGCAACGCAAATTGTTGTTACTGTTATCCAAGCTTCCAAGCTTTTATACAGCTAGAAATCACTAGAGCTGGGAAACTAGATGGAAAAAGCTCTATATTTGGGCAGTCATATATTGTATCACTGTAAGAGTTAAACCCCAAAAATGTGAGATAGCCATATGTCCTCAGAAAAGTCCAAATTAATTGAGGGCACAGGCCCTTTGAACCTCTAGGCTACCTCACATAATAAAGTTCACATTTAACCATCCAGTGTTCAAGTATTCAAGTATTCAAGAATTTCTGAGCAGTCTAATGTATGCAGTGAAGTAATTTTGTTGGAAGTCTGGAACAATAGCTCTAAGAAGCATCACAGCATTAGTTTGCTAAGAAACAGGTCAGTTTTACCTGACTGTAGCAGATGTCTGTAAGAAGGGTGGTGGAAATTGTAAAACACAACTCAACAAAGTTTTAAATGCATTTTGCTGCTGAGGAAATCTGCTAGAGAGCTGATCTATTGCCACTTTTCAGAATATTTCACTGTAATTTCCAGGTGAGATAAAGTCCCACTTTGTTCTTTCTGACCTGTCAGCTTGGATGGCAAGAATTGAACTTTTGGGATGATAGAGGCTGAAAACAATAAATTTATTACAGAAGTAATTATGAATTACCATGAAAATATACAAGTATCATCAACACATCCTTTATACTCCCACACAGGGATGGCAGTCAGAATGAAGCAGGAAGTGACTGTATCATGACAATGAACAGTTACCCAAGTTACAGACAATGCCCATTTTTTTCTGGAAGATACAGAGATCTGCTTAAAACAGATCAGTCCCTCTGCTCTTTCTTTGCATAAAGAGACAGCACCAAAAAAAAAAAAAAAAAAAAAAAAATAAAATCTGACACTGGACAGTGGAGACTTTTTCCCAGAAAATCACCTGTTGTCTTCAGTTTCTCTTTTTTTGTTTTATTTTATTTTCTTTCTCTCTGAAGATAAGACATGATGCTATAGATTCAGTGGTGACGTGCTTGACTCCTCTCTTTCATCGTAACTCTTCGTACATTATTTTCCTACCTCTACAGAGACTTTTTAGAAGATAAGAATAATATCTTTTGGAGTCTTTGGTGTCCAAGAGTGAGAATGGATTTAAAAACCCAATGCTGTAAGGAAAACTGGAAAGGCTTGCCTAGAAAGGTGATGCTCTGGAAATTTTTATCCTTGTGTGTTTTCAAAACATGACTGTACAGAGCTCTGAGCAACCTGAGGCTGAACTTGCTTTGTGAAGGAGCCTTGACCAGATGACCATAAGATTTCTCTTCCAACTGAATTACTCTTTGATTCTAAGAAAAAAAAAAGATCTCCTTGTTATTTATATGCAAAAAAGGCATTTGTTGCTGAAGCTCTCCAAAGTTCTGGCGTATTACAAAACTGGTCCTGAGTTGAATCAAAACAGAAAGTACAAAAGGTTGATAAGAGTTCCTCCACAGTCTTTCATTATGGATCTCAGATGCATTTGAAAGTTTCGCTATCAGAGTACCAGCAAAATCTCAAGAGGTTCTGGCAGACTATAGAGGAGAAAAGTGTCTCATTTATTTCATCAGCTTTAAAGAAAACATCTTCTCTATTAGATACATCTGATACATCTCAACGTATTCCAAACTTCAAATCCCAGCTCCACATTTTGCACATTCATCCAGGGCTAACACTATGAGAAAAAAAGTATTTGAGCATAAAAATAGAAATATACAATTAGTTGCTGTTGTTGGGTGGGAAGTGAAAAATCACTCTAGTGAAAAAAGCAGCAGCAACCAAGAACACTTGCTTACAACTCATTCATGAAAACTTAATGATTCCACCATTGAAAAATCCTTTATAGCCTTGTCTGATCCAGTACTGACTGAATTAATATAGTATGAAAAATTTGCTCCTATTTTCTTTTTCTCATCTGTTCAGTGGATGTTAGTTTATCCTCAGCATTCATAAATCAAATACTCACCAAAAATATTCTAGTTACTTCTACTTACTATTTGAAAGAAATTACAGTTTAATAGCTACAAACCAACAATCAGGTTGTAAGGAAGGAATTACTACTGCAGATGTGAATTTGGGATTTTGTTTTTCTGTGGAATGCAGTCAAAGAATTCAAAAGAAAAATCTCTTAGGGAATGCAAATTGCCTAGGTATTACTCCTAACAATTGCTACTCATTTCAAATATTGTCTGAGAGTTCAGACACACGTTCACTTCTGTGACAGGGCAAATTGCCAAATAATAAAACTTCAGCATCTAATAAGAAGAATGGAATTATTGTGAATACTCTAGACATGACACAGACACAAGAAATAAGTTCAAAAGAAAGACATGGTAAAGCTTGAAGGAATTCTCACAAATAAGGACTCCCTACTACAGAGAAGAGAAACAGGTTTGTTTTCTTGTTTTCTTTAGCATGGACAAGGAACACCAGGTTACTTTGTTTTGTAGACTGTCCCATATTAAGCAAGTCTATTTTTTACATTCAAAACCAACTTACAATAGCCTGTCTTCTCTCTATTTGCTTCTGCAAGCAAATACACTAAGCTGCTTTCTTTTTATATTTTCTGTAAAGTAACTTCTTATTAGCCAATACTTCATCCTGCTTGTGCTATGAAATATGGCTTTAACTGCATATTGATAAAATTCCTTAAAATGAAATATAACTAATTAATTTCGATCTTCTTAACAACCTGGGAACTTAATCTGTCGTATGTAGAAATATATCCAGAATGGATCTCAGCTTTTACGAAAACTGGATTTTCTTCTTTATTTAAAGTAAGGGGACCATAAAAGGATCCATACCAAAACCAGTTTAGCTCACCAACAGGCTAGAATACTGCTGGGTCATATACTTTGGAACTATTTATTTTGCAACCAGGACTCAACTATACAGAACTCTAAGTCAGTAAAACATTCTTTAAGAACAGAGAAATGGTAATTTTTGTTAATCCTCAACCCTACATTCTACATAAAGGTTCTAGCAATCTATGTATCTTTTGTTTTGATGATGCTTTGAGGATTCTCAAATCTTCTATCAGCTTTTCAAAAGTAAACTCAAGTATATGAATGCTGTTGCCAGGTAACCTAACCATGGTGTTTCAAATGCCACCCCTTCAAGAGTCTTCTAACCAGTGCTGAGAGATTTCTTCTATTACCATGGATTTTCCCTGTTGGTTCATCTGCAAAGAAAAAGGTCTCGCTTGCTTACAAAATTTTCTGGGTTATCAGAGGTTATACTTAAGCAAAAATTAATCTATCCTGTAAAATCCAGAATTAATGTTCATGATGGGAGGGAAAGTTGTAAGTGCTCCTTGATAGGCTGCTTCTTTGTGCTATGAAGCCATCTCCTTTCACCCTCAAAACTCTTTCTCTTGGGAAGATGTCCTTGACTTTTCTTGGATAGTTTTGGCTGTCTTCAGAGAAATAATTTACAATCCTCACTGACTGAAAAACAAATCCTTGTGCCCTCACCACCGCAATCACTTAAATCAATCTAAAGTTTTCCACTAGCAGGTTGAAAACAACTTGAAAACTTTTCAAGTGTTATAGTCATGTTCAAATTAATAAATTGAGGCTTTAAAATGTAAGTGAGCCTTACAGTGCATTTACTCTTTCCCATGAACCTCCACTAACTACCTCAAAAAGAATTACCTGATATTTTTGAGGGTAGATGTAAGCAGACATTTATTGCCTTTTCATCTATACTTTTTCAGTACCTCAAACCTTCACCCAACTCAAAATTCCCCCTCAAACCACTGATGTTCCTTTTTTGAGGAGCCTCATCTGGATGTTATTCTGAAAATAATGGAAAATACTGGAATGAATACCACTATGAGTGTGCAGCCTAATCCAGTTCAGGTTAGCTAATCCAGACACTGGTTTATTTCCAGCACAATGGAATAGGCTGCAGAATTTGCCCAAGTGCTGGTGCATCTAAAAGACCTGCAGTCACTGCACTAAGTACAGCACAGCAGTGAAATCTGTGCTTTTCACCTGCTGAAATAAGCAGTTTTTAAAGCACCGGCATTTTTAACTTGATCAGAAGTCTCCATTAAACAATTTGATGTGAATTGAAGTTTGTATTCTATGGACCATAACACAGAAAAAAAATTTAAATCCAGTAATTCAAACTGTCTCTGTTTTAAAAGCCAAAAAGAAACTTGGAAAATTATTTAAATTCATCAGGCACTCTTCAGTAACTGCCTGTGTGCAGGCAGTGCAATTTCCTTGCAGTAAAGGGTATGCTTCCTCACATCTATTGGGCATATGATAAAAACATCAATGAAGGCATTTACCAGGAAACAGCAAAACCCCCATGCTTCATATTCTAATATGAACTAGCATGTAAGAAATGCTTCTTTGGAGCAAAACTTATAGGACATATTATTTGCTTTTAGACGAAAAGTGTCAGTTCCCCCTTTTTTCCTAGCCCTTGAGAGGGTAGGAAAAACTCCCACTCTTCTGGGCTGAAGTGCTTTCAGAAAGAGCTTTTAAAGGAAATAAAATGAAGTTCACTTGCAAATATGTTAAAGAGCATAAAAAAAATATAATTGCCAAGCATTTACTTTGAAAGCCAAGCTTCTTAGAATTTTTATTTATTTCTCATTCCTCCCCACTGCATTTCATTCAACAAAAATCTGGAAACAGAAATTAATTTGAAAACTTTTACCTTGACAGAGAGTGGTAACTTGCTGAAAAACTGAGGCATTTGGCTGTAAAGTTTTGACTAGCTATGCACCTCAGCTAACTTATATTTGCTGTTGGACATTAAACCTATGTTAATCAATTATACAGTCCGATAACTTAACAGATATTCCGCAGATATTACTGCACTGATTGATAGCCTAAAAACTCAACTGTGTAAAAGCTGAATAAAGGCCAGTTAACAGATTCCTTTGATCAAATACAACAGGCACATCCTCCCAAAAACCCCTGCTTCTTGTGTCTGTCTCAAACTAGTCTCTTCCCAAAAAGGGGAGCAGAAGACCCAGGTACCTGTGGCACTTCTTGCATGCACATTCATTCTCAGTTCCTAATCAATCATCAAGTGGTTGCACTATGCATATGCAGAACTGTTGTAATGAGTTCTCCTTACAAAATGCTTATCCTCACAGCAGAAGACACAGACACACAGACACAAGCTATTAACACAGAGCACCTCATCCATCTGCTCAGTACGGATGGTGTCTCTTACTACTCCAGAGGGGAAGAAGGTGGAGAAGGAGCCAAAAACCGAAAAAGGTTCCAGTAGTAAACCTGACTGGCTCTTGAGGGACAAAGGGAAAAAAAAACCAAACCAAACCAACATACCAGAATAAGGAAAAGATTAATGAATTAATGAATGAAGTGAAACAATTAATTAATGAAAGGGAAAATAAACTCAGTGGGGAATAAAACCCCACAAACTTCACACAGCAGCAATCCAAAATAATGCTACACAGAATAAATCATTAAATAAATGTATTTTACCAACAGCTATTATGTTTACTGATCTAAGGATATTAGCATAACAGTCATGGAGAAGCAGCACTCCCATATTATTTTGCATTATCTGCTGCAGGCTACTGCTAAAATCCAGTACTTACATAAAGCAATGAATTTGGCCTGTTACTGATGAGAGGTGTACAGTCGTAACTTTGACCACATTTAAAAGAAAATAATGGAAGTCTATAACTGATCAGAAAACCATATCAAATGATTGGATAGGTCAAGCTTTCTCCTGTAAACAAGTAGGTTACAGTCTTTCATTTGGAATGATGGAGTTGCAAAATACCCAAATAATAAAATGCCTGCTTTGCAAAAAACCAAAACATGCGGTAAAAATATAGTAAAGTTACCAAACCAGATTACTATCCCAGATGTCTGAGGCTGGAACATTATTTCCAAATGAGGAAGAAAATCTTTTTGCTTCTTCTCAGTTGTATTACACTTCAGAAACTCACAAGTGTCCTAAGAGAATCCCAACAGCACTCACCACTTAGACTCAAAAGAGAAAGCTCCCAGAAATCCCTAGGTTTATACAAGTTTGGCAACATTTATCCAAAATATTTTTCTATTTCTGTTGTACCTTTCAACCAATTATAGAGCTTTTCATTGCCACAAACACAGCATATTGGACTAATGGGATTCTGCTAATTTTAACAACTAATTTCCTAGTATTTCCATCAGCCATATATCCAACCTGGTGATTCTGTGATATCACATTGTTGAGTACATTACTGAATATTAAGTCACAATTTGCAAACCAGGCCACTTTTTAAGTAAATTTCTGCAGCCTTCTTTCAAACTTTTTGAGAGTCTGGATTTGCTCAATGGGAACAATTTTGCCCCAGACACAACAGTGGTTGAATCGTTTTAAGTGTCAGCATGGGAGAACTAGATGCTTAGAAATTCAGCCATTAAGCACTTTATCAGCAGACAGGGGACTCAGTAGGTAATTTTTATGGGAAACATGACTGGTGGCCTTGTTTCTTTCCACATCAGGAACTGGATACCACATGTTTCAAATCACATTGGTAAGTTTCTTAAGTCATACTTTTTCCATAGCAAAAATCTTTTCTACTTTTAGTACCGGTAATAAGTGCTTTCTTCAGTAAGCAGAAACCAAATATTGTATCATCTGTCAGCTAAATATCTGAACTAAAATTGCTTTTCTTTAAACAGAACATTCTACCCCCTAGTGATTCACATTTATATAAAAAAAAATTGAGCCAAATTGTTAAAATGGTTATCATCAAGAAGAATATTAAAGTATCTTTAATTTCAAGTTGCAACCACACTCCAAAGAAATGCAAACTAGCAGATGTGAAAGCTTCACCCACAGTGTCACTCACACTAAAAACATTACTAAAAATAGTTATGATTTGTAAAATGCTATTATAAAGTTTCTAAATGTAAATGTTTAATATCCTTTAGAACAGCCATTTCAGTTGTATTAGACAACAGAGGGAAAAATGGGGCTTTAAGGTGCAATCAAATTCACATAAATGTTGTACAAGTTATTGTGATATTGCAAAAACTTTTGAAGTTAAGCTATACTTTGGGAACTATTAAACTAAGAAACATTAGATCCTTTCTTTTATTCTTCTTTGAAAGAATGACTGATTTTTATGTAAACAAGCTTCCTCAGAAACAAATTACACTTTAAGGAAGGAAGATGATTTGGCTTAGTACAGTATAATTGGATGAGATGTAAATATTGAGATGGATATCGCTGGTGCAGCTGGTTCACTTATGTCTTTAAGTCTTAAATAGCCAGAATGCTGAAAGCCTTGATATGTAAAGAGTCTAGCAGTGCTTAGTGAAAGTCTCTTCTGAACTGGTGACCACAGACATGTGTCACTTGAAAGCACTACCTCTTAGGACTGAATTAGTGATTATTAAATTTCAAAATACTGCCAATATTTTCTAAGACATACCATGTCTCACTGGAATAAACTACTGCCTGTTTTAAACAATTATCCACTCACCCACTCCCAATCTATTCCACTCTTACCAGAACAATAGAACTGAATGGATTTTTAAACACTGAATGACTGGACAAGCTACCACTACAATCCTGTTGCCACCTTCAACACAAAACTGGCACTGCAATTTTGTAATTTACAAGCAGGCAGATGTTGCAATACTCAGATATAGCAGATAGGAGTAAAAAACCTAGAAATTTAGAATCCTTCATATAGTGTATTTTTTAAAATTGTGGGAAAATTATGGTAGATCACATTCCTATAGAAGACTATCTGGAAAGCCAAACACTAATATTAACTAGCAAGAAAACAGCCCAGAATAATTCCAAGGAAAATAACAGAATGTTATGAGTCATTCAAAAACACAGTAAAAGCAATTGACCTTTTCCAATTTTCCTTTATTTTGTCTTCCCAGGAATCTGAATCAATTGACACTTTAAAATGCTAATGCTAAAATAATTCCCAAAGAACTGTCCAAGCAAAGCCCAGAGAAACAAAAGGTACTCAAAATACTGCCATAAGCGATCAGGTCATTCCCTGTAGATCCTACCACTTTGAATTCACTCAGTGAGTCCTCAAAACACCACAAAACTTGTGAATGGCTGACTCTAACTGGATCAAGAAAATCAATGTAATTGAAAACCATAGACTGAAATAACAGCAAACCCAGAGGTTTAAACAGTGAGACTAACAGACACAGCAGAAGGCATGTTCAGGCAGCCTTCTCTGTTAAGATTTGCAACTAGAGTAGCAGTCTCCAAAATCATATAATGGCTATTTGCTCTTGCACACTACAGTCCTCAGCTCCAAATATGACCTTGAAAACTTTTATCAGACACTAATTCTGTTGAACTGAAATTTGATCAAGTCAAACTGATTGCTTCACAGTCCCAAACCCTACACAGTGTTTGGGACAGCCACATAAACAAATTAACACACAGAATGCACTTACAAAGCCTAGAGGCACTTTGTGACAGTGGAATAATTTAGAAACTGAAGTATAACACAGAACCAAAGTTCCTACCCCAGAGGTGAGAAGTTAGGTATTACAAATGTGCACATTGCATGGCTTAGAAGTCAAATAGTTGACCTTCTCTACCATTCTTTTAAGACTAGGAAATCCTGGACTTCACCATCGTTGTGAAGTCATTTACTGTCAATGCACTGAGTAAGTTCTCTCAACAAGTTGCACTTCATTGTCTACTCAGTCATCCTCTGCAAGTTTCAAGCTGTAAGATTAAAGACATTTGTGAATGTAACTGTTTTTAAATTAACTCAAATAAAACAAGTTTCAGGTAACCAAACTATTTTCTTTCATTTTGTTTTTCTGAAAAACAGAATAACAACTTTAAGCATAAACCAACAAGTGACCACGGAGTCCTTTGTTCCTTCATAAAATTCACTATTTGACACAAATTCTTGAACTGCTGAACAGATTCCTTGCAACCTGTGGGTCTTGAGACATATCTACCGGTTGTCCTCACTTACAGTGCTTTGATTTGCATGACTGAGTGGTCTCAGTACACACTAACTGGAATCCTTCTAAAATAAATTTAACAAAAATAGTTCCAAGTAAACACACCCTTCGTTCTTGCCTCATTCCCAAATGAGTACAGTTTGCCTACCAAGGCCCCAGCACCGATTGCTCTGTTCTACAAGCTTGTTCTGTTCTCTGTGACTTGCTAATGGAATCATAGCTTATTAGATCCACATGCCATTACATAAACTAATAATTTTTTGGGAAAAAAAATCACCATAAAACATACCATGGTCCTTTGCTTAAATTACATGGCAGTAACAGCATGTATGCTTGCACATATAAAATACAACATAAGCTTTTAATATATTTCACGTATATGTATCTACAGACACATACAGTCCTATGTCTCTAGCTCAGTTCTGTATGTAGAGATCCACAAGTACTATATGCTGAAAACTGTAAATAGCACCTTTTTTCTCCATATATATTATGCTTCTGTGCAAGTGGCACAGATATTAGAGCTGGCAGACAACTTTCAAGATAAGTTGTGTTACTAAACCAACATCTACAGACACCAACTATTGGCATGTCCGATGCCTGGATGCACTGTGAAAGTGGCTAGAGACCAGGGTTGAGGTTTGAAAGAGAAGAAAGGAACATCCGTTCTATCATGACACCAAAACAGCAATTCATTCTATACTTATGAACTAAATCCGTGCTAAATTAAGCAGGCCATTTCCACTGAAGAGTAGAGAGCTACATACCAAGTCTGCCACAGATGAGTTACAGACTGGCTGGTTGGTCTGTTATAGATAAATGATCTTTGTTTTTGAAAGAAGTCTGTAGGCTACTAACTTTCATTTTATTGCCTGCTCAATCCCACTCAGATGTTTAACATATGTTCAGCAGGAAATGAAATATACAATCTATGATTTATGACTGTCAAAATGCTGGAACCAGAACAATAATTCTCTGTGTGGGCATAAGCGGGGCATGAATTTCCCTCTCATTCCTCACTCCTCATCTTCCTCTACCTTTATAAAAGACAGAGGAGTTAAAAACCCAAGACTTTTACAGTGAATTTTCATAACATTTTTAAGAGATGGAAAATTAATTTTCAGTTCATTTTTTTTTGATCACAACATCATTTTTTATTATACACAGAAACATTTGCAAACATAGTTTGAGAGTAACAGCTATACTGGTACACAGCAAACAACAAAAATATTAACTCCTTCTCTATAGCCTTAATTTCTTGTAAGAACATGTGACGCTTTCAAGACTAGGTGCTGTTAAATAACTTTCAGCTTAATGGAGCACCCAACACATTTTGTCATGTAATCTGAAGAGACTTCGACGAACCATTATATTTCTGTCATTTTATCAATGAGTTGTTTCATGGACTAACAGGTCATTTCAGTTTATTTTCCCCCAGCTTTAAAGATGGGAAAAATATAGAAAACACATGATTTAGTAATTTTAACAAATAATCAGAAGTAATAAATTGAGACTTACCTGTATTGTTTTTATCTATTTCAAAACATGTAGTCACATAAATAAACTAAACACAAATCACCAAGGTATATAGCTAAAGAGAAGCCTGAATTTACCACTAAATCATCAAGACACTCCTCCCAGGAAATATTCCAAACTGTACATAATTTAAATGGAATTTTTCTCCAAATCCTTGTTTGTAAATGTGAGGAAGAACACCAAGAGAAACTTCTTTTGCCTTGGGATCTCAAACTATCAGTGCTTTTTGGTAGGCAATATATGGTAGGGATTGCAGACCAAAGACTACTGAAAAGCTTGCTGGAGTCCATAATTATTGGTTATTAATTATCTCAGCAGTGAGCTAATAACTTGCTAAACTACCTAATCTCAATTATTTCTTCAGTTATGATGTGGGTGTCTGTAAAAACAGTTGTACTGGAGTCTCAAGAGAAAAAACTTAATGGAAGCACAAACCCGAATTGTAACATTCAGATACATAGCTAAAAAAAACCAAACCAACAAACAAAACAACAGACACTCACAGTCATTCTTGTGTTACATTTATATTGTTTAAGTAAGGAAAATGTGAATAGTTTTTCTTGATGGATACAGATTAAAGACTATAACCAGGTAGGACTTCAAAGTCTACCAAGATTTGTCTCGCAACTGAAAAAATCAGGTTAAATACTACATTTTCTGCCTGAAACTCAAGATTTCATTTTTGTGTCTAGATGACACAGGGCTAGCAACTCATTACACAAACCCATCTACATCCAATTTCTCATATCCCAATCCATTGAAACAGCATCTTTAAAAAAGATGCCAAAAATCTAATCTAATTGCTCCGTGTTTCATTTTCTTCACAATATAAAATACAAATAATGATAATAAAAATAATGTCCTCCTGGAAATCATCAAACCTACTGATGCAGGCTGCTATATAAGAACTCCTGATTATTACTAAAAGGGAAGTTGTATGTTAACTGCAGTTACACAATTTCAAAATGAGTTGTGGCCATGCTGCACACTACTCAGAATAAATAGGCAGCCTTCTGAATTTCCTTGTATAAAAACTAAGAGAGTTTTCCCAAAAGTCAATACAAGGACATGAGAATAGCACACATAAAATAATCTTAGCTGTTGGATTTACAAAAAACACAAATCAGGTGGAAGTAAAAAATATAGATCTTAAAATTCTACTGCAATAGTCATGTTTCTAAAACAGGGTTGAGTTTCTTTTTCACACACAAAATATATATCCTAACAACTGCAGGTGTATGTTAAACTACCTCAGTTAACTATGCAGGCAAATAGATCTGCTTCTAAATGGGGAACAAGTGGCAGTTTGCCCACACAAAGCATTACATTTACCAGTTATTACAGTTTATGAAGTAAAGTTATACGAATACATTATCTGCATTTGCTTTCTTCAGAAAACTAATCTGCAGTTGTTTCACAAAAATGTTATGTTTACTATGTGGATGGTCCATACTCCCCAAAAGGCAGATGAAGTGGGTGAGAGGGACATGAAGTTGAGTGAATTATCATAAAATTTGTAATATTTAAATAGCCAACATGAAACAGAGGTAGAAGACAGCATACCTTGAAGTGAACTTCAGCAATACAGTAGCACAGCAGGAAGGAGAAGATGCTTACAAATTCAAAATGTACTTACCAGACTGCGATTTGAACTGAATCAAGGCACTGTTGTATCCCACTGTAATTAACAAAGACTGTTTTCCCACACGACAATATTCAGCGTCTCTGTTAACCAAGCATTTAAACACACAGACTCCATCAGCTGAAGGAAAAAAAACAAACAAACCAACACTTCAGAAAACTTTTAACAGTTAAAAACGAAAACATATAAAAAACTAGATGTCTCTGATTAACAATATACATAAGTATGTATTCGAAGTACACAACTTGGCAAAAATACACTAACATGTTCCTTAAGACAATTTTACAGAGACCTACAGTCTCCATCCTGCTTATCATCCACAGTTTCTTGAAGTTGTCCTGTCCTCAAAAGAAAGAAAGAGAGCTGACTAAATTAATTTTTACCTAGATCCTAAAAAAGTCTTAAATTAACACTTTTTCTACTACTTTTGTTTCTATTATCTTGTGTGCTGATGTTCTTATAAGCTCTAGATTTCCTACTTTGTCAAATTAAATGGCAAGGTGAAAGATCACAGATCAATTAGTTTGACTAAATGAGGAGAGATGAACCAACTTTTTCCAGCAAACACACATTATGTACCACATCACGTATTACAGCTACCAATAAACCTATGATGTGAGAAAAACAAATGCAATTTTTCAGGCAATGAAGAACACATAGTACTCCAGAGCTAGGAGCAGCAGAGGTCAAGCCTGTGGTCCCTGGAAGGGGGATCCAGTATCAGAGGCTTAAGTGATGCAGTGTGTATGCAGTACACACTGTCTCACTATCAGCCTCACAGCTGTCAGATGGCAATTGTGTGAGAACATCAAATAGGATGCACATCATCGCTTTCAGAAACCTCAAAAAGGTCTGTCTGAAAGGGAGCTTAATGAAAATGGCAGCTATGGACATGAGGTACAATAGGTAAAGGTTTTAAATTATTGGGGTTTGTGTGATACGTATCTTCATCACTCAGGAAGCAAAGCTCCAGGGCTTAACATCCCTAGAACATTCTTTCATGCATTTTATTTCACTTTGCTGTCAACAAGTGTCGATTATGCTTCTACCATGCACATTGTATTCTTCTGGAGATAAATGTTAAAATAAACCACAAAACCCACCAGAAGCAGGAAAAGTAAGAGGCTTACGGCAAAATAGAAATAGAAAGAGCGGTAGAAGTTCACAAACTGGCAGTAACAGAAAAGTGATACACTGCAATATACTGGAAAGTGTGCAAGTGAAGAAAACTGAAGGAAAGTAAGAATGAAGGGTAAATAATACACATCTTGAAAAGCAAGAGACATAATAAATTGATTATTATTAAAGATTAGTTGAAAGCTAATTATAGACTGCTGAGATATGTTATTCTGCTAGCAATATTTGAAGGATCAGATTAAGAAGGCACACAAATACACACACCATACAGGCACTCAGTACATTTTCTAAAGTCATGTGCTGTGATGAAAAGGAAACAGAACAGAGAGAAAAGCCACTATATGATGTTCACAGAAGCATAGAACAGTTTGGGTGGGAAGGGACTTTAAAGATCATCTCATTCCAAGCCTGTGCTGCAAGAAGGGACACCTTCCACTAGACCAGGTTGCTCAAAGCCACATCCAACCTGACCTAGAACACTGCAGGGATGGGGCAACCGCAGCTTCTCAGCACAACCTGCCGGTGTCTCACCACCCTCACTGTAAAGAATTTCTTCCTAATATCTAATCTAAATACCCCCTTTCAGTTTAAATTCATTACCTCCTTTCCTATCACTACAGGCCATAGTAAAACACCTCTCTCTGTCTTCATTATAAGGTCCCTTTAAGTGATGAAATGCCACTGTAAGGTCTCCCCAGAGCCTTCTCTTCTCCAGGCTGTACAGCCACAACTCTCAGCCTGCCTTCATAGGAGAGATGCCCCATCCCCTGACCATTTTTGTGGCCCTCCTCTGGACCAACTCTAACAAGCCCAGGTCTTCCTTGAGCTGTACTTTAATGTGGAGCTCCTGTGTACTTATGACAGCCCATTCCTCTTGGAGGTGTCATGAGACATTGAAATGTACTCACAAGTTCATTACAACTTAGAAAGGCTATTTTTTCATTTGAAAGACTGGGCCTACACTTAAAAACTACCTGTGGGTTTTTGTTTGTTTGGTTTTGTTACTGTGAGCTGTTATTCAGCAGCTATGGAGCAACCACTTTGCCAAAATATTTTTTAAAATATTATTTTTACAGATCAAATTTTGGGATAAATGTTCATATTTTTCTCAAATACAGCAACATGAGTGTAACTAGATGCTGAGAGTCCAAACCTGGCTATTAAGTGATTGTGGTGTGGACTACAATGGTATTGGTCTAAAGTTCAAAGGCAAGCATATCTCAAAGTAGTTACAAAAACATATCCGTACTTTAAACATTGATTAATCTTGAAGTACTCATAGCAGTATCAGGGAAAAAAATTACTCCAATTTTAGGTGTATGTTAAAAGAGTAGAATATGGTACTTAGGAATTTTCACTTCCAGATGTCACTTAAGTATTCCTACAACTCACATTTACACTGAGCTAATGACCATCTGGAATCAACTTGGTGAACAGTTTGTTCCAAAGTCTCTCACTTGTTCTGTCTTCTCCCATTTATCAGTTCCCAGTTACAATCAATACATCATAGTTAAGCCATAAGCATAGTGAAATCAATTGCCTGCTAAGTTGGAGGAGCCTACATGTTCATTGGAGCTCTGGTGGATGTTCCTCTCCCATTTTCTGGCCTGTAGGGAAAAGAGGGTGAGTAGCCAGATGCTGGGACCTTTTTGCCTGTCAGCCTATAAACTATATAGCACAACAGCATCAGTAAAACTGTATTGGCCATGTCCAGGTCTGTACAGATGTTTGTTCACCTTGAAAGTCAGGCAGCATACTGCTTTGATATTTCAGAACAACAAAAGACAGGAAAGGACCAGATTGTATTTTGGTATCAGGACTCAAGGTAGTAAAGGCGGCAACTAATGTCATACCCTGAAGAAGTTTCTGAAAGGTGAAGGAAATACTTTTTTCCCCTCAGTTACAATGGAAAAAGAAAATCATTCATTTCAAACTCCACTGTTGCTGTTGCATTCACTGAATATGACAGCTCACTGCACAGGTTTGGTGAGTCAACAACTACAGGAGACTTTCAAAAGGTCTAGTAGGTTGTTAGAGTACTGAGGTGGACAAGGACATTGCTCATAGCACTGCTTTTCTACTCACAGATGCCAGAGATTCTCTGGGATAACCTCCATTTTCTCAACCTGACTTTTAAAATAATTCCATATCCATTTTGGGTGGAGCACATCCCCAGTGTCTGCGCATCACTGAAATGAAATGTTCATTCTCTCATTAGAATACATTCAGGATACTCTTAGGACTCATTTCACTATATTAAAAAAAAACCCAAAATCAAAACCAAAAAAACTGTTTGTAGAAGGGTTGATACTCTTCTTGTAAACAGGAGAAAAAAAGCCCTTGGAAAAAACCCAGCTAATTTCCCATCTATAGAACAGCACAGTAACTTTAATTTAAGCTTCTGCAGAAAACTCAGCATTTCAGAACAGCATGTCTAAAGGACACACAAAACTCGCATGATGTTAAAGGCAACATGAGCAGAACTCTCTCAAATCAGTGCTCCAACAAATGAGAAGGACTCTCCTGGACAGAGCCCATTACTTCAACTCCGCTTTACAAGAGCTGACTTCTCTTTGCTTTTCCCTCTCATTTTATTCCTCTTACATACAGAGTCATATCTATATCAAGAATGACAACATTCAAAATGTCTAAAAAATTTGCTCTTTCACGTAAAGCAAGTAAGGAAAAAAGTAAAAAGTCTTCTGAGATTGAAGCCTTGGAATCTTGCCCAGTTAACCATTATACTACCTTAATACTCCACTTGTTTGGAGCTTTAACATTCCTGTGACTGCAGACAGACAGTCCTAAGATACAGTTTTGATGACAGCAGCACGAAGCTGTTGTCAGCTTTACGCATATGAATTGGCTGGAACCTCCGTAAGATAACGTGTAATTTAAGCAAAGGTGTGCTACTACACGGAGGCCTGTATTCTATCAAGCTCAGAATAAGCAGCTGCTCTGTTAGGTAACAGATGAGATCCATTTCCTGCAAGAGGGAATAAAAAATCACTCCATATCACAGTCAATTAAAAGAAAGAATTTGTAAATGCAAATTTCATGAGGAACTATGTATTTCATAGCATATCTCCTACCTACTTCACAAACAAGCCTGATCATTAGTGTAGCAGGCCAATCCAATTAAATATATTATTTTAATATATCTCTAAAATCAATGCTTGATGAATGATTTCTAGACAGAAAAATAACAACTCATAATTTATTTAAAGTTGTTTCCTTATTCAGCATACTAATAAAAAAGAAAAAAAGAAAAAAGTTGGCAACAGTCCTTTTAGTAGTACCAAAGTTTTCCTCCTTTGCTTCTCTTCAAAAGACATCTTGGTAAAGTTTTCCTTGGCAGAAAACCCTGTGATTGAAAGTCCGAAAAGACATAAGTCAAAGCCTGGAAATGGGGCAGAGGGGGATGGGGCCCTAGAACCTGGAGAGGGGCTGAACCTAGATTAAAGCAAAGGCACAAACTCTGAAAAATTTCACTTTAATAGCTCAGTGTTTAATGAAAACTCCTTATCTTCTTGCTGGAAATATGTTTAAGCAGTGACTGTTTATTTGGAAAATAAACCTATCTTGTAGATACCTGTACCTATCCATAGATGCCTTCTACCAAACTGAGCACTAAGTATTTACTTCTGCATTGCTCTTTCTCTGATTAAAATGTTAGATGCACTAACATTATTAAACATTTTTTAAGATTATTTTAATATTATTTAAATGTTAAATACTTAATATTTTAACATTGCTTAAACACTATCAAAGTGTGCTTTAAATACTTCCCAGGTACATGCTTCTTGAAACTGCAAAAACATTTAATCACTAGGATGACTTTTCCTAAGTATACGAACTCTTTTAACAGTTGCTGCTGTTCCCCTGCCAGTTCTCATCCTGTTTCCCTTTAAGATTTTCCCTTTAAGATTTTCCTGGCTTTTGTGATTAAGAGGAAGAAGATGTTTACACTAATTTAACTACTGTGAATCAGTTTTAGAACAAGGATAACCTGACACAGTTACCTACTGCTATATGCCTTTAAACTGTCAAGTTTCTTTTTTGTTCCCTACGCTTGCATTCCATTTTGAAAACTGATCAGCACCTACAGCATGCAGGCAGTTAATGCCAAAAAACAATTCACGTTCTTCAACATTATCTTGTCTTTTGTCAATGAAGCAAATACAAAATGAAAGAAATACAGCCCCAACAATAGCCAGGTTCAAATATGCTTGTTTACCAGTTGCCTGTATCTTACTGCCTGTTCCTTCAGTTGATTCATGATCACCTTTAAACACCAAGCACAGCAAAGACCTTTTACCCCACACAAATAAGTGCAATGTAAATATCTCTCAGTAACAGTTAACATAAGCTGGTATGCTCACAAAGCAAAAGACATCTTCCAAAGACACTGACTCAAGTCTGGAAGTTATCTACACTCAACACAAAGTTAATACATAACCTGATCTTTGAAGGCATAGGTGGTTTTCACCATGCACCTCTCAGGGTCATGTCAACCTCACAAACAGATCAAGAGTTACCAATTGCAAGCAGTATAAAAAGAATACTGTGATACAGAATAGTCAGTGCCAACTTAAAGAGTATTTCTTTTTATTTGGACGACCTCAAGGAGATTGTCATATTGCAATGTTGCAATAACAAGAGACTAAAACAAGTTATGTCCTCTAATGACTGGTGTAACAGGCACATCCAAGTTTCAAAAGCATAAGTTGGTTTATAATATAAAGGAGGAGAAGTTGTTATTTAGAATTGTGGGCTCTAAGATGCTTTTCTGATATGCAAACCATCTCATCCTAACACCCACCTCTGCCTGTAATCTCTTTAGTGATACGTCCACTGAGTATTAACTGCATTATATAAAGCCTCATACATGACTAAAATGGGCATTCAGAAAGTGTAAAGAACCTCTGTAACATGGATTCACAATGATGACAATTTAGGACAAGTGCCCTCTCTATATCCTGACTGTCTTGGGTGTAGTTCATAAGGCAGTTAGAGCTCAAGTAAATAGTCTGAAATAACCACTATCAAAGTGTGATTTGAGGCACAGACTAGGAGATCTACTTCAACAGTACTACAGCAACCTTTAGAGAAATCAGACACTTCTTTTTTAATAAAATAAAAAAGTAATATTTGTTTAGATAGATATTAAATTAGAAGTGTTTTGAGAAACCTATTTCTTGAGCTATACACTAGTATGTCTACAAATACCAGAGAGTTTTGTTTTTACCATAAACAGGCACAGTTTCTTTAACTTCAAATCAGCAACTATTAATCTCAGACTACTGTGGTAAATCACTGCAGTTTAGACACTGAGCAATAAAGCACCTGTCTTTCAAGTAAGGGAGGATACAAAGAATATTATGACAAAGTTACTTCCTTGTACTTTTAAAGAACTTAAAGGAAGAAAATCAAGAATAGCATTTTGTCATACCTCATCTTGCTAGCCATAAATTGATCTCACACTGCTGGTGTCTACTCAGCTTGACATTTAATGAGTCAGTACATTTCCTTCTTCATGCAAAATCTTGGAGGGGAAGGGCCTGGTATAAACTTACTGGATATGCAGAAAGTCATACTTGTATTCTCAATTTGCAACTCCTTTACTTTTCTGATTGCAATATATATTTACCTTTACCTTTTTTTTGCTTACATATGTCCACACATTTCTGAGAGAATCATCACATTTCAACTACAGTTTGACATAAATAAGACTTATAAAGGTTAAGTTACCATAAAACTATTAAGGAAAAGTTGTGATGGTACGTGGCTTTTTAACATTTCCATTTAATTTATAATTAAACAATAAAATGATTAAAAGCACAATATAATCAGTAGCAGTATTTTTTAAAGAATTGTTGGCTGAAACATAGCAAAAATGGCAGCAGCTATTAATCTGTATCATTCTGAGATACAAGCTTCTTTCACTTTGTGCTGTGGACTACACTAAAAACTGATTTTTGATATCTATTTAGTGGCTAAGGCAAAGCACTATCAAATGTAAGTTTAAAAAATAAAGTGTTTCCTGAAAACTTAATCTTTTAATAAAGAGAAAGAAAAGGAGAGCAGTAAAATAAGAATCCTTTATATGTGGATCTCTAAAGAAACTAGCCTTCTGTTTACAAGTAAAAAATTTTAAAATGGGGAAGTTCAGGAATTGTAGTGAATAACCAGTACATATATAAGGTTTGTCACATTTTAATCAACAAGTCAGATGCATTTCATCTTTTTAAGCAGTGGTGAGACAGAGCAGGGAAGAAAGAAAAAAAAAGGCACAGACAAATCCTCAGCTATCACTGGTCATTACTGCCTTACCACAGGACACTGTAGTGAGCCACGTAGCCTGCAATTTTCAGCTATCGCCTTCTGCTGCTTCCAAACTAGCAGAAATACCTTATTTTATTATTTTGTTATATTCTGATTATGCCTGATACAGTTTAAGTAGTTTTCCCACTTCAGCAATGCTTTTTTTGCTTCACAAATGTTTTTAACATATTATTTGCCAGACATTAAACCAGGCAATAGCACCTTCCTTTCTACTCAGAAACACACAGCCACTGTACATGTTAGAGTGCCAAAATAATAAAACCAGAACATAGTAACTAATAGTTAAGCTTGAAGAACTCCGTATTTGGACAAAAAACAACCAACCAACCAACCAAACGTCTTTCCCTTAAATATTTCCTGCATATGTTTGAAGGTATTATCACTCTGCCTGTGCTCATTTTATACCATGCTACTGTGGAAAAAAAATAAGCAGACCTGCCTTTAGGAAAACTAAGTTTCTAACACAGCATTTCTGCTATAGTTTTGTAAGCCACTGTAGGGTTCAGCGCATATCTGTAACATTCCATGTCTGTGACAGTTTGAAATGAATGGAAAACCTCTCTCTATTGCATGCTCTTTAGTTGCCAGAAGAACCTGGCATAGAAGCAGCTAGCCTGAAAAGATCAGGCCATCAGAACCTCAGTGCAGATGGTTTGCTTTCCAGATGTCTGATATTAAACAGTTGCAATCTGTTTTCTGGATAAAAAGAACATGCTTACAGACCCAGGCAGACATAATGCCACCCATGCTATTTGCAGGAACACCGCCAACTGAAGTCAATGGCAGTGAATCAGAGAGACAAATTTGCTAGTACACATTTTTGCTGGACAAGCATTTGTGCCTGACTTACAGTTATATAGCCATACATAAATGAATACAAGATTTTCAGGTTACACTTTCAGATGCAGAGACCTTGATTAATTTACAGATAGCATGTAATACATTTACAGATAGCATGTAATACTATTTAAAGGAAGAATAATTTATGTTTAGATTTCTTTATCTTGAGATCAAAATATATTTACACACATCTCATTTTCCCTTGCAGATTAAATACATTAAATTTCATCATAGAAGTTTCAATATAGAACATGAAAATATAAAACCAACAGAACTAGGAATGGAACTTTTACTATGCTAACACAAATATGTAAACATGTACTGTGAGAGTAGGTGATCTTAAGGTCCTTTCCAGCCCTAACTATTCTGTATTGTGAGACTACCACTATATAGTTTTTCATTATACCTGTCTCCATCCACGCTATCTCTTCTTGGCGTAGACACAGACATTCATAATTTAGTTCAGGTCAAGCTGCAGCAGAAGTAACAAAATCATTTAGGATTCTTAATTCATTGCTGTGAAAAGTTTCAGCAGTTTCAATTTGTGAGTTCATATTTAGGCTTGGGAATTTTTACACTCTTTTTAAAGGCCCTTATTCTGAGTTTAAGTTCAGAAAGATCTAGAATCATTTTATAAATTCACTCAGTAAGTTTTAAACCTTTGCACACCAGCCAAAGAGAACTGTCTGAAAATCTTCCTAAAAAATGTATTACCAGTAATAGTGTATGGGCCATCAAACCGCACCTTAAAACTGCAGCTAATTAGTGCAAGAGAAGGAACTGATTAAGAGGATGAACACAGGGAGAGGCTGACAAGGCCAGGCAAATCATACAATCATAAAATGGTTTGGGCTGGAAAGGACCTTTCAAGGCCTAGCCTCCTGCAGTGAGCAGGGACATCTTCAGCTCAGAGCCCTACCTAACATGTTCTGGAATGTCTCCAGGATGGTGCATCCACCACCTCCCTGTGCAACCTGTGCCAGGGTTTTACCACCCTCATTGTTAGATTAAAAAAAAAAAAACAAACCAAAAAAAAACCAACAAAAAACCCCACAACAAAACAAACAAACAAATCTTCCTTGTATCTGGTTTAGTTTAAAACCATCACCCCCTGTCCTGTCACTATACAGCCCTGGTAAAAAGCTTCTCTCCATCTTCTTTATTTGCTTCCTTTAAGTATTAAAAGGCCACAATAAGGTCTCCCTGGAGCCTTCTCTTCTCCATGCTGAACAAGCTCAACTCTCTCAGCCTTTCCCTACAGGAGAGGCGTTCCGCTCCTCTGATCACTTCTGTGCCCCCCGCCTCCCCCCTGTCTCCCCTCAAGGCAGTGGAGTCTTTACTGTACTGAGGACTCCAGAGCTGGATGCAGCACTGCAGGAGGGGTCTCAAGAGAGCGGAGTAGAGAGGCAGGATCACCTCCCTTCGCCTGCTGCCACACTTCTTGCGATGCAGTCCAGTATACGGCTGGATTTCTGGGCTGCAAGCGCACACTGTGGGGTAATGTCCAATCCTTCACCCACCAGTACCCCCAAGTCCTTCTCCTCAGGGGTACCCTCAATCCTTCCACTGCCAGTACACCTGACCTCCTGCACCCCCAACAGCCACAGGAACCTTGCTCTTGGCCTTGTTAAACCTTATGAGGTTGGCATGGGCCCACCTCTCCAACCTGTCAAGGCCCCACTGGATGGTAGTCCTTCCCTCAAGCTTACCAACTGCACCACTCAGCCTGTGTCACCTGCAAACTAGCATTTGAGCTATAATAAAAAAGACCCTTATGAAACATACGTTCAGGAATTTTTCCACTCAGCTAACCACTGGAATACTTACACTAAGATTTGAAACAGTTAACAGAACATTTCAGGATTACTGTTTCTAATCATAATACCTCCTTCAACAACATTACTATTACTTCACACTACCTATTCTGCTTCAACAACAGTCTGACCTGCAATTTCCCCTGAGAATAAGATAAAAAAAGAAGAAATTCTAAATGCTTTGTTTATTCCTCTCTGAAATCCTTTGTGCTGCCCTAAAGAGGCAGGTAGAAGTGGGAAAGCACAGCTAAAGCCTCCATGTCACCTGCATTTCAGAGGTTACCCAAATTATATGCATAAAATATCAATTGTGTGTCTGCTCAAACTTCCCCTAGCAACCGATTTTTGCCCCACAGGAAAATATATACTTTCACATTGGAAAAGGAAACGGCAAATAACATCAGTTCTGCTGTTCAGATTTACTGGCAATGACTGCCCTCTATCAGCACACGGAGGCTGCTCATGCTAATACTATCTGCTCGGCGCAAGTGAATGTACTGTACTAGAACATTCATACTATTAATACATTTTTCACCATATCCAAACCTGATACTTTTGTATTTCAGCTAGCAAGTGATTTATTTTTTTATTCTTCTTGTATTTTAGGATATAAAACTAGTCTCAATATGGAACAGGAAAAAAATTACCCAATATAGTCAGTTGCAAGGTACTGCATGGGAGGGGAACTAAGGAAGGGCAAGTAAAAGAGTGTGGTTAATGATTCCTATCCAGTCCATCTCAATAGTGTCTGAAATTCACTACCATGAATGTTTTGTTACCACTGAGCTGGTGGAACTGAACTAGCAGTGATGAACTTCCCAAGCTGTAAAGTTCTAATTAGCATCCTTGTTCTGGAGCACAAACAGAACACATTCTCCTTGAGTGCAGCAATGCTGCATACTTTCCCTTTTATGTAATTTTTAAAAAGCTAACTATATGGCCTATGAGACCAGTACTTATTAAGACAAAAGGCAGCAGGGCATCTCAACAGCTATCATATACTGTGAGAGTCAAGTGGCCATTCAGCTTGTCTGCAGCTTGTCTTCTGCCATAGCTGGGACACGATCAACACACTTGAAGTCAATATAAATTTTCCATCTGCTTCTGGGGGCACAAAAGTATCTTGAAAAGGAAAGAGTAGGTGACATCTTTAAACAAAAAAATATATGTTATTAATAAAATCAGTTCAAAAACTGGGTATTGTTACCTCGAGTTCAAAAGCTGGAACTCAGAAAGGCAACTCTTAAGAAAGATGTAAAGAATCTTAAACAAACACAAGTAATGATGTAAAAATGTTGCAAAATACAACAGACTTTCCTTGGGGCTTTCACTTACTGTACCAGTTCTTCCAAAATTCATAGCTGTCTACAGACGCTCATACTTTCAGACCAGCAATAATTAAATAGTATTAAAAAAAAAAAAATAGGTAATTAAGCATGGGTTAGGTGCTTTCTTTTTCGACTTCACCTAACCTGTATAAAGAACAAACGAATTTATTATAGACCTCCTAATCTTATTTCAACTATAAACAGATAGAGAGAAAATAAACTGCCAGCCTCACCATTTGTCTGTCATTTACAACTAGCAAACTTATTGCAGACACTGGAACACGGAGGGTAAGGAGTAAGAAATAATCAGAATTTCTAGAAAGACTGCTTGCTCATTTTTCAAACTGAAGAAGCTCTATTCTCTCGGTTTCACCTAGCTTCTATACAGGTCCTCTTAATAAAAAGACAGTTTTCAAAGCAGCCTACTTAGGTATTGCCAATTCTATACTGCATAAAGCTAGAGAGAAAAATTACATCTTTTTCTAGGCTGCTGTTGAATTATGTCAAAGTACCAGCTGAATCAGAAAACAAAAAAACCCCAAAGCTGCTCTGTCTCTCCCTCACACACTCCTAAGAGGTACGGCCAATAACCCTTTCATAAAAAAATATAGATCTTGGTTTTTTCCTAGTAACCACAGGCAAAAGGTGATGAGTGAAAAGCTCGTTTAATATGTGCCCCTACAGAATTTGCACTTCAGTGCTAGAACACATAGATGCTGCATCTGCTAGCTGCCAGGTTCATGTCCTCAGGTTGAATAGCTCTAAACATTGTTTTATATTAAAAGCACCCTGTCTGAGCTTACTGTTAACTGCTTCTTTTAGGTAAGGGGAAGTCATACACACTTTATTTTTTGAAAGCTTGAATCCTGACTGTGTTTATATCCTTCATATTTGTAAGGTACAAAGAAGTACAATAATACACAAACAAAAGGAACTGAAATCAGCACTTGATTCCAAGAATTTCATGGTACAGTTTTGAGAGTGTTCAAGGAAGCTTCTTGTAATAGCTTGAAGAGTTATTAGTTGAAGTGGGGAAAAAATACTTCAGAGAAACACTAGCTAATGCCCTTTCAGAGCAATTGAACAAGAATGTAACGGAATTAAAGTGGAGCTGCTGTGGCTAGGAGAAACCTCCAGAAACCTCTATATTGCCAAACTTTGAAGCCTTAGAAGTGAAGGTTAGACCTTCACTGGCCTCAATTTAACATCTCCATTTGTTTGCATACTAATTATCACAAGAAAGGGAATCCAAAAGGTCTCCCAGCACTGGAGAATCCACTACACTGCTACATTTGCATCTTAAGACACTCTGCCATCTGCTCTATTAAACTCCCTTTGATAGAAGTAGGTAGCAGCCCCAGATTTTCTTAGTCTCCTGGGAATAGTTCCTGGACATCAATTTCCTACTTTCTTTCAAGGAGTCCTCAAAATTTATATCAGAATTTCTGCAGTTCTATGATCATTCCATAAACCAGACGTAAATTACATTTTTAATATCACATCATCCAAAAGCAATGCACTATACCAAGTCACCAGGATTTTTTCTTCTGTTCAGCACCCTCACATATATTTTGACCCAAGGTCAGAGTTCTCTCAAGCAGCAGTCAGCTACCTTTCAAGAATACCTTTGCACACTACATCTTCATTTCCAAATCAGTGGTGAAGAACTGTCACAGAAAATCAGTATGACCAGGTGATCATTTCTCTTACAGGCAATACCTTTGCCCAACAAGAGGCATTCAACTCCAGCTCTCCTTGAGTTGACAGCTCACCAGAGACCACTGTCTCCCTAATGGATACTTCTCTCAAATGGCTATAGCTCCAGCTCAGTGCTGGCCTCACAGCACCACACTTGTAAGTATACTCACCTGCTCCATTTGGCACCTGTGTTTTAGAAAGTCCTTTGTTTCTTCCCACTCTTAACACTGCACTGTGGAGATTCTTTCTTTCTCCTGTCCCAAAGTTGACACAGATCTGATTGCCAGATTCATTGCCCAATGAAGCATGATCCTTAATTCTTCTTGTTTTAGCATCTTGTATTTATTTGTCAGTCTCTGCACCTCTTGGGATCATAACCAGTTGTTCTACTTACAGAGAAATTCTACCGCTCCAGGTTCCTTTCTGGGGAACACAGTGGTTGTATTGATTTTATACATTGTATTGCAACAATGTGTATCCACATAAAAGGAAAATGTTAAGGCTTGAGATGGTGGAATTCTTACTGACACTTCTAGTACGGACCATGAGCTACAGCAGCCATTCAACTGCAGCAGAACCCACTCACACATTTGCCTTTAACATCACTCTGAGTAACAGTAGTATGCTGTACGCTATGCTATGCAATGTAGTCTACATTCTTACTTAGCTTTATACTCAGTTGCCATTATTACATTACAGACAGTAACAGAACAGGTTCAGGCAAGTACAGCAGTAATAGGTGAAGCATAAAAACTACAGATAAACTGAATGCTGTAACAAGGGTAAAAATGCAATCCGGATGGACAGTCTAATCACAGATCTGCAGCCAGAGTAATTTCTGATGAGACAGGGGTATTTTATCACTTTAAAATAGACATAAGAAGTGCCTGCTTCACTTTCACAAAAGTTTCCTGACAAATACTCTTTTACTAGTGAAGAAGGTCAATGGCATGCTACACTAGAAATGGGGGATTTTGTTTTGGTGGGTTGTTTGTGTTTCTATTTGTTTTTAATCATCATAAAAAACAGCAACCCCCCTTCAACATGCGTTTAAAGAATCACATTAACTACAGACAAATTATTTTTTTTCAAACATACCAAATACATAGCTTCAGGAGGCATATTCAGGTATAGAGATTGAAAAGGAAGTAATTTTCATCACTTCAATGTGACGTATGGAGAAAAAAAAAGTCAACACTTCAAATTATGCTGATTTCTTTTATTGTTTAAATAACCTGTATCTTACCAACAACAAAAAGCACCACAGTATTATCACTTCTGGTCAAAATTTGTAAGAAAACAGTTTTTATTTTCACAGTAAAATTGTCCATCCTATGTGAGACAACATAAATAATAGTAAGATCATTCTAATGAGCAGGTATTAATAATAGAAAAGCTGTATTATACTGTCAGTCTCATAATAGGCTATGTCGTCAAGCTGTTTGCAGACTTGTGTTCTCACCTAATACACAATGTGTTCAAGCAACAAGTTACTGAATTCCCAGATATGACTAGGATTCATGTTCTGCATGGAGTCTGATAGGGTACAGCTCAAGCATCTTTATATGAAAGGAAAAAGATGAAAAAAGACAGCTCACACCTCAAAACAGATATGCAAATTTCTCCTCTCTTAGCAACCACAATGCACTGATGCCCCTTCATCTGAACCTTATCAAACAAGCCTTTAATAACTAACAATCCAGCACTGTTGCGCATTAAAAAACGCCAAACATCTCCCCTCTGTATTTTCAGTTTTCAGCTGTGTCCCATGTGAACCCTTCCAAATGGTGATGATGATGATCATAATAATATTAATGAACAAACAATCCCAAACACAATATATCCAACCCTCCACAAATCTAGCAACTTTGTATTTCACTGTTTCCAGCAGGTCTTTCATTCACATGCATGCAAGAATGAGTGTGTATGAATGAAAGACCAAGAGAACAGTAACTAGAGGCTAGTCTTCAAATTAATACAATGCAAGGCAGAATCATGTCTTAACTGTGATTAGTAGTCAGGTTTTGTCACTCATGCTTTCCTAAATGACATATTAAATGACTGACAGCACAAGCAAAAATCCAGTAGCAACTGGCATATGAACTGATCTGTTTACGCTGCTGACCAAAACCCATGACTGTAATTCATCTATTCCACCAATCCTTCTAGAAGCTACTGAGACCACGTAAGAAAAATTAAAGGCACAACAGGTATTGCTTTTCCAGACCTGCTCAGGATTGATGTCATATTCAACCACCTCAAAAAGAGCATTTCCAACTACTTTCTATACATACAACAACTTCAGGTTTTTTCAAGTCTACCCAGATTCAACAAGTTTGTTTTAAAGTGTCAGCTCCGCTACTGCCCTGTAAAGGCATAACCTCAAAAGAATTACTTTTGAGGCAGTGTGTGTGCATGCAGACAATCACTTTACCACAGCCTACCTGCCAGCAGCAAAGCCGGAGGGAATTACTTCAGGGTTTCCAGTTTATTACTGTTCCAGGCCCACGTTCCCCGCCCCAGAGCCCGAGGAAAGCAGGAAGCACAGACACCTGCTCCGAGAGCTGAACCAACCCCACGGGCCTGCACTGCCGCTGCCCCCCGCCGACCCACATCTGGAGAGACGCGGCAGCGTCGCACCTCGCCCGTTAACGGCGAGGGCGCCGCGGCGCCGACGGAAGGCAGCGGCAGCGCTCCGCACCGCACCTCTCAGCGCTGGGCGCCCGGCGGGCCACAGGGCCTCTTCCCCGCTCCCGAGCCCTCCAGGCAAGAAGCGCCATTCCCTCCAGGGCCAGCCGCTGCTCCGCGCAACGGGGAGGAGGAGCCGCCCTGGTGGCGAAGCCGGTGTCCCCCCGCGAGGATGCAGCCGAGGCGGGCGGCCGGCAGCGGCGCGGCGGGGCTCGGTACTTAACCGTCTGTCACGGTCACGTCCGCGTCCTCGTCTCCCAGCTGCACCTCCAGCTGCAGGGCTGTCTGGCTGGGGCTATTGAGCTTCAGCCCCGCCGACAGCTCCTCCTCGGCGAAGATCAACTTCACGCTGTAGCGCAGCAGCTGCTGTGTGGACGAAGACTGAGCGGCCATGATCACACCGCCGTCGCCTCGCTCTGCCAACAGTGCCTGCCTGCTCCTCCTGCCAGCTCAGGGGAAGGCGTCTGCGGCGGGAGGAGACCCGCGGGGGAGGTTTCTCCCACAGACCGTTTCCACGGCTCAAGCACCTCCCAGGGCATCGGCACGGCAATCTCACCCCCCACCGCCACAGCTGCTCAGCCGCTAACCGAGGGCGGCGGCGGGCAGCGACACCTCCCGGCTGCCGCGGCGCCTCCTCCGCGGCCGCGCAGCACCCCTCCGCCCCCCCCGCGCTCACGGCCCCCCCCCCCGACCCGTCCTGTGCCCCGCACCGCGGGAGCGGGAGGGC